>WTXF01000087.1:0-134443 GCA_022496215.1 Russula brevipes | reverse complement strand
TTTTGAAAAAGGTGGAAGAGCTACTCCATGTAACCAAGCATCGAAATGAGATCGCAGCCGAAATTGGAGTCCTTCAAGTATTCACCAATGCTGGTGAACGTGACAAACGCTTGATCCAAGAGCTCTTTCGCCGCACACTGAATGTCACCGACTTGGTCCTCATGTCATCGTCATCAAAAGCCACTCGAATTTTCCCTTCAATTGTGGTTTTCAAAAATCTGACATCATTGAATGTCAACATTTCTCATCGTCTTGTCAAACCGTTCATAAAAGCACATGACTTAATCGAAGACCTTACTCTGGGCGAATGTTTCGCACGCGACTGCCCCCTGGTGGACTGCCCACTGCCATCCCTCCAATATCTTACTTGTCCACCTAGCTGTGTACGGGCCATTGCCAATCGAGCAGGTAATGGCCAAGTGTCCCGATTAATTACAACTTATCGGGACATTGGACGTCCAAGCTTTCCCATAAATCGACTTCTCGACTTCAACCCCCTCAATATATCAGGGGCTCTAACGACCCTCCACATTGACTACGACCATACTACTGACAGACTTCTTCATCGTATAAGTGCAGCAGCCCCAGCACTTACAGTTTTAAAATTAACTGAGAGCAGGTTCAGTAAGGTATGTTGTTTAATACTTCATGCACGTTCATACCTGATATTGCGTACTGTAGTCCCACTGTACACAAATACTGTGGTTAGATGCACAAAGTTGGGAAGATGGCCTCCGCTCACACCAGAATCTCCAGCGGTTTATGCTACAGACATGGGGTCACCTTGTTGGAGATGGAGAAGACCCGATATTCACTTATGCATCACACGAGGTCAAATTGGTGAACAAATGGCTTGACTCCGCCCCTCCGAAACTCTACAACTTCATGGTATGGTCCGGATCCAGCAAGGGTGGGGGGCACCTATGTGTCTGTGACCTCCAAGAGAGCGGCCGCTGGAAAATGCGTGAAAGGTTGTCTGTTGATCCACAGAAGGACCCGATTTATGCCCCATTTATGTAGCTGTGGAAGTGTGACGTCCATAAACAGGATATATGTATATTTTGTAATTGTGCCATCGGAAATCCGACTCGATGTAGAAATCCAACTCAATGTCCTCACTGCGATACAGTTTGGACAGTCAGTCAGTTGAACCGTCTGAGTATCCAAGACGTCCAATGACAATTGTCGCCGCCGACAAAAGCGGCGCTCACGAATGTCGTTCGTCGTCAACCAACATCGGTCTCTTATCTATCTCTCATTCGTCTCTCTATCATTGGCTTCAGCTTTCTCCTCTCTTCTTTCACCGTTTCTCAATCCGCCACCCCTTGTTGTTTCTTTTGCTGGTCGAGGACTCCTTCACACCGCGCCTCCGTACGCCGCCGTTCGCCATCCTACACACGTCCGTGCGACGTTCATGTCCTCCTTTCCGCCGTCACGGGCATGGTTCGGCGTCGCTGACAAAGTGTGATGTCGGAGCCATGGCGCTGCACCTTCCTTCACACCACGCTTCGCCGTCTCGACCTCCTTGGCTTCGCTTCGATCGTTCGCGGTTCGTGCGATGCATCGTGCGACCCATTCACCATTCTTAAACCTTCCGATCATATAGATGCTCCCCCACGCACTCAGAGCCTGTCCACACTATACGACGGCACGCTGCCCACTGTGGCATCGCTGGGCGCGGTCGTCGTGCACAACCTCGCGCTCGGTGGACCTTGATAAAGAGAAACTGAGGTGTGTATCTCGGCCTGGCAGTTCGAACGAGTCGGCAGGTGCATCTCGTGGTGCATTGAGCTCTTCGGCGAGCGTATCATTGCTGACATCGTGTTGAGCAGCCATAGATGCAGCGAGACCCGCAATGCGGAACAGAGGCCAAGAGGGGAGGAGTACGCCCCCTCCACCGCCATTATCCCTCACAACGCCTATCAAGAAATCCTCTTCCCACGTTTCTCTTTGGCAGAAGCCATCGTCTTCCATAACTCTGTCGGTTCCCAGAAGCTCAAGGTGTGAACGAACACTATCGGGATCTACACGCAACACGAACAATATCTGCGCCAGAGAGCTCGGCGACCCTGAGTGCTGTAACTACGTGTAACTACGGCTCCCAGACAACAGACCAAGGTATCCACATCGCCGTATCGGATGTCCCTCGTAGCTTCGGCCTGGGCCATGCTGGCATGCTCAGTGTGCCGCTTTCGCGGTGCATGCGGGTCCCCAGTGTTGTGCGGGTTGTCGCTGCGAGTTGAGCGTCGTCATGTCTTGTATTGATGTCCAGTTCACTTTCTGGCGTGTTTTTAGAGATTGTGCTTGTGGCGATTTTCGGGGGCCCCTTCAGCGGATAAGACGTCGCTGGGCATGTATGACGCTGTTGTCTCCTAGGACGACTTGGATTGGAGCATACCAGACACGCATGCGGTGAGACAGTCGGTCAGTCAATCGGACAGTCCAATGTCCCAGTGTCGGACAGTCGGACAGCGCGCGACTGTCCTAATGTCGGACAGTCGGACAGTCGGACAGTCAAACTGTCCGAGTGTCAGACAGTTCGACTGTCCGAGTGTCGGTCCGGCTGTCCCATGTCGGACACTCAAGTCCTGACAGTCGGATGGTCGGGACGACCGATTGAGCCCTCAATGGGCGAGATCACATTACCAGCCAGTCAGAAAGAGTTAAACATTTTGTAGACAATTTAGGAAATGGTTTGTATCATTTCAGGTACAGAAAAATTGTTTATATTTTTTTTCTGGTAGTACCATGTGACGCATGAGACTCTCGTCTGGAAAACGCCGAGAGAAAGAGTTTAACTCTTTGTTTGCCTGGCAGAAAAACTCAGAATAGAGTTTAAGTTTATTTCATCGGACTTAGCTTGCCTGATATTACTTAAAAATTAGTTAAACTTTTTTTCTCAAAGTTTTTTTTGGGGTAAACTCTGATAAGAGTTTAACACTTCATGGGGTTTTCCCTAGACTTTTTCTCGGAGAAATGCCTTATTTGCACGCAGTGTATCTTTTCAATCTTTTACTCCTTTCTCTTTCTCCCTGTGTCCTCGTTCCATGCAATCATATCTCTCTTCATAATGTCCTTTGGAACTGTCATAGGTCTGACTTCGTCCTTCCTTCCGCCAGCTCATCGACCGCGTCGCAGCTTACCGGCCACAACAGTGGTCTGCCATGACTACCGCTTCGTCCCTCCCATATGACCGAAGACTACCACCTTTCCCCATCCCAGTTCCACCTCATTCCGAACGTCGTATGTCGCGTCTGGACTCAATGCGAGCCATGCGTACTCTTTTCTATGTTCTCGTCCTCTCTTCAACTCTCGTCGTCGATCTTGTATCGCTCCCGCCAAACCATATTCATTTTCCAAATCGTCCTCTTTGTTTTAGCTTTATTTACAGACTCGGACGGTCATTGGTATGATGTGTATAAGTCAACGGTACTCGATAATAGACATCAGCACCAGTGCCCGCGTTCACTGTCCTCTATTCGTGTTTTCCTTGAGTCTCTGGCGGTCGTGTCCGTGTCTTCCAACTATACCTTCCCTTCGTCCTCTGCGAATGGTGACCGACTCGCGGAAAGTATCCACTTCGTTTTGTATTCACGCCTCGCGTCTTTCAAGGAACCTCTTTGTTCACTCTCGTGCTCTCCCTCCGCCGCTAACTATGATACCACCGTATCATTGGATGTTCGTACCTTGCAAAAATACACTGGTAGGAGCACGAGTCCGGTGTATATTTTTGCAAACGCTTGTCAGAGCCCGCCACCACCCCGATACATGTGCGCGCGCGCTGTCTGAGCCGCGACCAGCATGGTGCTTAATCATAGTCCCAGTATATATTACCGCTATCTGTGCTGAATGTGGTCTGGGTGCTCCGTAAGCTCCGGGTCGAAAAAGATCGCTTTGATATCTGGTCATCGTCGTGTCAATTCAAGTATCTGTGGGCAAACACCAACAGCAGGATGCCACTTGCCGTTTTCAGTGAGTTTGGGCCATTATCGTCTCCACAATCAGCGTCGACGAATCGTTCCGAAAAATTGTCGTATTCTTCGTCGTTGGCTATCATGCTGACGTCGTCGTCTGTGTCTGGGAGGTAGCAGTTGGGCGATGGTACACTAGCCCTGTCCTGGCGAGTGGATAAATAGTTCGACTGCCATCGGTTTTGCCAATGGCGATTTATATCGAGGCCTTCTGAAACTCCAGCTGTGACGTCCGATATTGTCTCAGTTGGAGATGGAGGTGTCAGGGTCTCGGATGTGAGAGTTGGGGTATCTTCAGTCACTTGCAGGGTAGTTTTGTCGAACAAAGTATATACTGAGTGAGGCACACCCTTTAGATCTCCAGGTTGCCAGCCATCACCTTCACCTTCGACCTGTGGTGACGAAGAATCTGACTCTGTCCATTCCCTGTCCTGCAGGGGTTGCGATTCCTGCGGTAGAGGTACATACTGCACCGTTGGCTGGCTCTGCAAGTGTTGATAGGGCGATGCAGACTGTGGCGCTTCGTCATTCGAGTGGATTTCCATCTTTACGGTAGGCGAGGTTTGGGTATGTGCAGCCGAGATGGCACCACCAAAACGCACTCGTTTTTCTGGATTGGGCGACCGCGGTGGGGCGTGACTGCTAGTAGAAGGCAAATTCTATGCCAAAATCGGTGAAGTATTGAACATACTACCCTCGATACGACGTACCCAGGTGCTTCGGAGGGGTTTGAACTGTGGTACGCCAATGTGTATGCTAATGTCAGGTGAATTCACGATACGGTGAATTGGTTCTCTCCAGTCCCTTAATGTTTTCCATGCATCGGGATTTGTTGGTGGAGCAGCTGAAGAAGGCTCTGCGCGATACTGCAAGTTGGGTATCCCTTGGATGGATACCCCAACGATACTCTCGCCTTCGAGCTTTCCGCAGACGTCTGAAGAGGTGTCAAAGGGAGAAAGGTTGAAAAGGTTGCAATACGAACTTTTGAATATGATAGCTTCGTTCACGACCCAGAAATTGCCAAAGGCCCGAGTATACTGATCAGTGTGGATGTATATCCGGCCCGGCCTATCAATGAGGACATAGATCTTAGACTGATTCGTGAATTGCTCAATAGGCTCGCGTCGGAATTCGCCCCCATATGCCTCCTTTCTCTTAGGGAGAGCAGCGTAGAAATGGGGATTCTGTTTGAGGGTAAGACGCTTTTTTTCATCCTTGCAACGGCTAAAGTTCCATAGAACTTCTGCTGCAAGACTCGAACGTTTACCAAGCACCTCTGTCACAGGAGTCAGGTACTGGGATGGGAAATTCGGCAAGTTGGTGCTCACGTTGCACGACAGTGGGCTTGTCATCAGGAAGGGCGTTACAGAGGACGAAATCGACGACTTTCGTTGGTTCTGACCATCCTTCCGGGGTTGGCTGGGGGTCGGTGTCAGCTGAGTGCGAGGAAAAGTATCTCGTGTCGCAGCTCTCACCTCCTTCCACAACTTCTCTTTCAGAGTATCCAAAGTAATTAAAGAGGTCTTGTCCTTCGACTTTGCCGCCTCCATCGTTTCTGCGACGGTCTTCGGCTGCCTGGGACGGAAAACGCTTTCATAAAAGCTCAACTCGTCGATTGCCTCTGCGAATTTCTCGTCCACTTCTTTGGATGTCTTCTTTCCTGCGCCGGTCGTAGACTGTAACGCATCATCGGCGAGTTGTACCACACTATCAGAGAACATTCAGAGCAGGAACACGGCGAATTTTATTCAGGGACAACTAAGTACTCTCTCAGAATAGGATCTGCCAGTGACTCTGGGGTTTGTCCTTGGGCTTGGACGAAATCCCGGCAGATGGATATCAGTTCGATAGCCTGCTTTCGGTACGCACCACCAATGTTCTTCATATACTTAAGAAATGATAATCTATCGAACTTGAGAGATTGATCCGAATCATTGACGGCAATGACGGAAGTAGTGTGATGCATCGGGTGGGACGAAACGAAACGAGTGGGTGGACGAGAATGATCGCTGGGGGTGGAGTCGACAAGCAGCGGACTACGCCTGTCCTCCTCTCCGCAGAAGCATGCTACCTGTGCCCTCACTCATTCCAGGGCAGTGGGCACGGCCCGACACGGCCCGACACATGGTCACCAGCCGGTTCTGAACGAGGTTCTGTTGCACCATCGTCGACCATGGCTTCAGCCGCCAAGTAAGACCGCGCTTTGATTCTCAAGGAGTTGAATTTACATTGTTCCCACAGGACGCTCGCCTCGTGCATCTTTTGCAAGATAATCAAAGGTCGGCGCTGTTTCTTGCGTCCCCATTGATCAGCTCAAAGTGTGACTGCCGGCTGCCAGGAGAAATCCCAAGTTTGAAGCTTGTAGAGACGAACCTGTCGTGCGTGTATACGCCCCTCGTCAGTGACATCACATCATCATCTCCGACCTCCCTCCCGCCCTAGTTACTCTTTCCTGGACATCAATCCCCTGTCCAGGGGCCACGCCCTCATCATTCCCAAATGTCCGGTTCTTCCCACAGTCGCTTTCATGACCCCGCCGTTCCGACCCTGTCGTCGTTGCAGATCACGCAGAGAAGCTGCACGAACTCCCCGACGAGCACCTCGCCGACCTGCTGCCGATCGCAAAGAAGATCGCCACCGCCCAAGGCGCGGAGAACTACAACATTCTGCAGGTGCGTGCGCGCCCCAGATCTGCGCATTTCTGCGCTGCTTTCCCCCCTCATTCTTCTGACCATTCGTGGCTGTGTGATAGAACAACGGGCGCATCGCGCATCAGGTGCGATGACTGATAATATCCCCCCCTCAACTTGTGACGTGCGTCGACTGGTGCTGACTGCGACGATCGCGTTTGCGTTTGCTCGGGGTTTGCGCCCGCCTGCGACAGGTCGTGGACCATGTCCACTTCCACGTCATCCCGAAGCCGTCCGACTCGGATCAGGAGGGCCTCGTCATTGGGTGGCCGCAGACTTCGCCCACGAAGGAAGAGCTCGCCGCCCTTCACGCGGAACTGCAAGCCAAGCTGTGAGGGACGATGTCGATGACGGATCGGTCCCCGTGGAAGTGTGCGATCGATCGATCGATCTCTGTCAGTCAGTCAAATCGACGATGTCCGTGTGCGTGGATCGTTGTCTCGGGCCTGTTTTACGAGATGTACCAAATTACAGTATATGCAAACCGAAATTGTTATTACCCTCCTCCGCCGCCGGTCATTTGGGATGAACGGAATTGACCGACTTGGCATGCGCCACATCGTCATTGTCCTCTGTTGTGCTCGCTGACTATTGAGGGCCCCATTAAGGTAAGACACAGTTATGAGACTCGGTCAACCATCGCTATGGCTCTGGGTACTCAATAGCTGACTGTGAAATCGAAGACTGGGAAAAGCCCGACGGAAACATATCTCTCTTGAAACGTCCCAATGTTTTCCGAGTCTGTCTCGCTCTTGCTATAATAGCTGTTGATTCTTCGTCCTCTCGCGATGAAGGTCTTTCCTCCTCCACGGAATTAAACATGTTTCGTCACGCTGCCTCCAACGCTCCATTGATCAATTCTCCCTCACAGCTTTGCTAGAGAACGAGGTTGAGGCGGTGTCACAGAGATTGGTTTGACTCACCCTGGACGAGGCCCGGCGACCGCGTCGCACACTCTTGAAGTCACCTACGTCAGAACATGATGACAGTCGTGGACGGTAGGGACTTTTCTTTCGTGACAGCAGACTAGTCCCTTGTCTGACTGAGCTTGACCAGGTTCATGCAAGAGATCTTTATCGCTCTTCTTTTCGAAACACCCAAGTCGAGTGTTATATCTCCCCTCTACTTGTCTACCATCGCACCTCAAAAGTGTTACCTGATTTCACACTATGCCAGAGGGCCCCGCCAGACCCAAGCGTGACAGAAGTTCGCTACCAATGCCACGTCCGCGACCGCGCCCGCGACCACAGCCCAGGTCCTGCTGGGTCCATGTCGAGTGGAACACCAACGAGCTTGACATCATCTGGTGGCCGACGCGAGTTCCCAGCCCATTTTGACAGGTTGATACTGATTACAGCCACCACCCAAAAATACGGACACGCGATGTACAGATGAACCCAACACTACACGGGGAATAGTCCTAGAACACTCTCGCCGACGTTAGAGACACGCTGGAGGGAAAGTGGCGCCTCGCATTCATGGCACGATTGTAACAATAAGGAGCGCAATGGTTCCATCGATCGGGATATCTATCCCACAGTCGAATCAACAAACATCACCCGAGTAATCCTCGTTCTGACTCACCGTGGTTGACGCCTGAGGAACCAGAGGGAACCAAACCAGTGACGTTCTGCACGACGGTGTTGTATTTGATGCCCTTATACTTCTTTAGGCCCACGGCACCCTTGACGAAGTTGTCGCTGAACCCAAGACAGCGTCGTCAAGCGTGTCCGTCTGGTGGAGTACGTGATGACGTTTTACTCACCGCCCAAGATTGTAACCGTCCGGGGAGATAGTGTGGCCGTCAAAGACATTCTGAAAAAGTTGAACCAGTCAAAAAAAAGAGAAGGCGAGCGCGTATTTCGAAGATAGGAACGCGACTGACCTCTTCCTCGGAAACACTGTGCACGCATACACACGCACACCTGATCAGTCGCGAAAACACACTCAAAAAGCGCTGTACCGGCGGCGTACGCAAGGAAGAGCGCGTTTGTGGTGGCCGTGGGCCCGTTCTGGCGCCACATGCGCAGGTGGTTGCCCCCGACGAGGCTCTCCCAGCACGTGCCGATATCCGGGTTGCCATAGTCGTTTCGCAGCTCGATCGTCTGGTTCCGCCAACCGTTGCCGTCCCCCAAGTTTGCCGCTTGCGGCGTCCCGAGATGAATGTCGAGGCACTCTATCCCACTTTGGAGGGTGCACAAGGGTGTCGGGGGGCCGGGCGGGCGGATACAGTAGCATGATCAGCGGGATATGACGTGTTTTACCATAAGTACGTTCATCGGAGAAACTCACAAGCCGACCGCGTTCGCGTAGCGCACAAAGCCACCATCCGAGAGGACCCATGGCGAGCTGAACCCCGAGACGATCACCTGCGTCAATAGTATCGTGTCGTTCAGCAAAAGGAGCGCACGGTCTACGGATTGAAGAATAAGATGGGGAAAGGGCGTACGTTGAGAGGTTCTCCGAGCCCGTTATCGACTTTGTCGAAGAAAGAACCACCGCCCGGTTTGGGGTTGATGAAGTGGACGGGCGTGAGGGAGGGAGGCCCGGACGCCGGCTGTTTGTGCAGGAACGACTGGAACGCGGCCTGGAGGCTCAGCAACGATGCAAAGGGGATATACACCATGAGATCAAAGTGATGTGGGGGGAAAGGCTGTCAGGCACAGGGATAGGGTGGGGATGGGGGGCGCGAAATCGAATCAAACCGAAGCGCGTCCTTATGTCCTTATATTCCCCATGTCCAATTCAATCGATTGTGGGGGCGGGGGCCAGATAGGAACGAACGTTCTAAAGCTTGGCTTACTGTAGGGTGAAAAAAGCCAAGGCAAGGTACAGCCAAGGAAGGCTACAGCAGCAGAACGTAACAGCATGCCCGATTACCTCGATTAGAAGGGTTTACAGCAACGAGGGAGGGCCATTCTTGCCATTTACGTATCGCCCCAAGGCGCGCTGTTGCGCCCACTGTTGCCAGTGTGACTCTGTGTTCTGACTTCTGAGATTCTGTACAATTGGCGCCATGGACGTGCCCACACCCAGAGGGCATAGCAGTATTCACATCAGACGTGACAACGGTGACCACAGCCGGTACGAGAGTTGGACGGTTAGCGTCGTGGGCCATTTGGGCTAGGGCATCATCCACGCGAGTTGCAGGACAATGATAGAAGCCAGGGAATGAAAGACGTCGCTGTCACCGGGCCGCGCCTGCCAAGCCCTTCCGAAGATCCTCGCTGTCTTCTCTTTCCCGGACCTAGCCCGATCCCGGGAACCATGCACTGCCCAAGTCGACCCCCTGGTATAACGCGGTACCGTACTGTACATTATGTATATCTCGAGCTCTCGAGCGAGCCCTTGAGACACGCTTCGAGATCGAGACGGAGAGGCGACAATTTCAAATTCCCCCCCACGCAGTCAGAGATGTCGTGAACTTGGCAACAGTCCAAATCCAGCAGAGCTTGACCTGAAACTACGTCAATAACACCTCAACAAAGGCCAGTACAGTGTCTAGATTGGAGTTCCCGGGATACTAACCAATTGCTTGAAGCCTTGAACGCAAGGAGGCGCTCGCTTCCAAACCCAAGCACGCCCCCCATTCCACCCAGATCCTGCGTAGCCAGACTTGTCATTCCAGCAGATCGTTGTGCCGCCTGGTCAGGAAGAGTGCTATAGCGGTGGTCGTGGCCTTTAGTACCTACATGGAGTCTGGGACGGGGCTAATTAGGCACAGACCCTTCAGTGCACATCAAACGGAAACAAGAGCGCGAACGTGGATCATTCATCAACATGATCGTCCGGGCGGCGGATTTCCAGGCTGATCTTGACGCATAGAGATTACAAAAGTCGCTACCGACAGTATAGACATGTGGAGGTATACCGAGCACAAATTAACCCCACCACCAGGAACTCCCGCAGAAAGACTAGATGTACAACTGCACAGCGACCGTAGTTCCAAAATGTTTTATGGCACAATCGTGACAGTGAGGAGCACGATGTTCCCATCGATCGGGATATCTGTCGCGCAATCCAATCAACAACCATAACCAGATAAGAACCTCGATTCTGCCCAACTCACTGTGGTTGATGCCCGCGGAGCCAGCGGGAAGCAAGCCAGAAAGAGTCTGCGCGACGGTGCTGTATTTGATGCCCTTATACTTCTTCAAACCAACGGCGCTCTTTACAAGATCGTCGCTGAGCAACAAAAATAGCGGCGTCAGACCCGTCAAGTACATGGCAAACGTGGCCACTCACCGGCCGCGGTCATAACCGTGTGGTTTAATCTTGTGGCCTTGAGTGACATTCTGCAAGTTGAACCGGTTAAGAAAAGAGGAGGCGACGGCGGTAAGATAGAACGCGACTGACCTCTTCCTCAGAAACACTATATCCACATACGCACAAAACGATCAGCGCTACTAAACGAGGCACAAAAAGGGTGGCGGTTCGACATACGCAAGGAACAGCGCGTTGGTGGTCGCAGTGGGCCCACTCTGGCGCCACATCCGCAGATGGTTGCCGCCCGCGAGGCTCTCCCAGCACGCGCCGACGTCCGGATTGCCATAGTCATTTCGCAGCTCGATCGTCTGGTTCTTCCACCCATTGCCGTCTCCCAGGTTCGCCGTCTGCGGCACCCCGAGGTGAGCGCCGAAGCACTCTATCCCACTTTTTTATTTTTTTGCAGAGGGACGCGAATGAGCAGGGGGAGGGGAAATAGGAAATACACAACACAATAAAGAAACTCACAAGCCGATCGCGTTCGCGTAGTGCACAAAACCGCCATCCGAGAGGACCCATTGCGAGCTCAGTCCCGAAATGATGACCTGTCGATTTCATATTTGTACCCCGCGGGGAGAGAACGTTCGTCAGGTGAGGGCGCCCGGGGTCTGGGGAACGAGTGGGGAAGGGAGGGAGGAGGGGTGCTTACGTTGAGAGGTTCTCCGAGCCCACCCGAGTCGTGATCGAGGAAAGAGCCGCCTCCAGGCTTGGGGTTGATGAAATTCACGGGCGTGAGGGCGTCCGGCGCAGGCTGCTTGTGCACGAGCGGCTCAAGCACGGCCTGGAGGCCCAACAGCGACGCAAAAGGGATGTACACCATTACAGAGCGAGGGACGAAGAGGGGTCGTGGGGAGGAGGAAGGGAAAGGCAAGCGAAGCGAAGGGCGGAAGCGATGTCAAATCAAGCCGAAGCTTGGGTTTTATATCCCCTCGCGTTCCAATTCATTCGAGTGCGGGGGCGGAAGGGGGGAAAGGTGATTCTGGCGAACAAACGTGCACGTGTGTCAGAATTCGGGGGAAGGCCAGTTACGCCCGCCAGTCCGACTAAATAACGGCACAGCCTCTTGAGAGAAGAAGGTTCACAGCAACGCAGCAGCGAGGGCAATCCTTGCCTTTCCCGTACTGTACCGGCCAGGACGCGCGCTGTTGCGCCCACTTGATCCACCCCTTCTTCCCGCTTCCCACGACACATTCTGCGTCTGCGTGGCCATTCCCGCGCGCGGTGGTACCACAGGGTCAGTTGGGCGAGGCGCGTCCATGCCAGATGCGAGGACAAATCAAGGGGAAGATCAGGAAATGAGGCCTTAATGAGGGGGCGTTACTGTCAGTTTTCCAGCTCGCTCTAGTCCGCCTGTCACACGAAAATCCCGGCTGTCTCTCCTCCCCGGATCCAGGAGATCCGGAATCCCACGCCCTACACAAGAATGGAAGACGCTGGCCTTGCCCTTCGGGATGGGATGAAACCCGTCGTTCTTGAGGAGTCCGAGGGAAAGGTGTTCATCTCTGCATGATAGGAAGTTGCCAAGAGTTCCTCTTCCCGCCTTATTGCAAGTGAAAATGAGCCCTGAGATGGGATCAAATAAATATCAAATTGCATGTCGAGGAATGTACCTGAATTCCGACTCGGCTGTGTGCGCCCACTTTACAGTCGAAAGGAGCAATTTGTTCCGTGGACGCACACACAACATCGATCGATAGGCAATCAGGAAAGACGGTCCGGAGGGAAAAGAGGTGCGAGAGAAAGCATTTCATAATCGTTTATTTTTAGCCCAGATATCCATATCCAAGAGAAGCGGATTCTGAGAATGCGCGTCTTGCATGGACGGCTCAGAGCGAGAGCCGAATAGTACCATTCTGTTGTCTTGCGGGACTTACATATCCCTCGGCCGACGCTGGACTTCGAGATGTTCTCCATCAACACACGGCCTCAGCCTCCCGAGCCCGAATACGGCCCACCCAAGCCTACAAATAGTGGCCAATCACGCGCCCATCTCACAAGCGCCCCAAACGTCACCTTGCTTATGAGCTGAATCAAATGTACAGTACTTCTTCCGCCGTGCTATACGAAGTGCCATACTATGAAACATCCATCCCGTCCGCCGTCGTTTCGCCCCTCGCGGGCGCCGCGGCCAACTCGCGTCTGACCTCGGGCGTGATCTGCGCGTGCGGGTGCTTACGCACGACGTCCCGTAGCGCGTCTTTCTGCTCCGGCGCGAGGTGCGCCGCATAGCGCTGGCAGAGCACCAGCAGGCTCTGGTGCCAGAGAACGGGCAGCGTGCCGGGCGCCTGCGTGTTCGCGAGCCGGATGAAATGGAAGACGAGCGCGTCGAGCACCTTGTACGGCAGCGCGTGCTTCTTGTCCAGCAAGATGCGGATGAAGAGCGACGTGGGGCCTGTCCGCGTGGGGGTAGGTCATGTGACCAACGACGGACGGAGTGAGTACGCACCAGAATAGTCCATCCCTGCGAGGCGGATGAGCGCAGCTGATGAGTGTAGAAGTGGGACTTTGACCCTTGAGAGGACCGACGCGATGATGGCGGCCTCCTTGAGTGTGCACCCTCCCTACATACACCCGTGCGATTAACCAGCCGACACACAACCCTTTAGAAGGATTCTGAGCAGCTTACATCAAGCAGGGGGAACACGATGCCCTTGAAAAATGCCGCCGGCTTGTACAACGCGCGCTTGAGCGCCTCGTACAAATGCGGGCTAAGCTTGCGGGTATCCTTCCGTGTCGACGGTTGGTCCAAATCTGCGCGCACGAGGCCGAGGACGACGCCCTCGAGGAATAGGCGCGCCTGTGGGGGCTTCATATTTGATATGAATATCCGCGTGGCCGCGTGTGCGGCCTGCGGTGACCACCGCTCGGGCGCCGTGAGGGCGAGGATGCGCGCCCATGCGGGGAGCGAGGGGATAATTTTGAAGGGCTTTGGAAGGGGCCGGCGCGGTAGCTAGTAGGAGCTGGCCGACTCTGACATCGAGGTGGAATATGTGTGAGCTGGCTATTTCCCGGTGCGGAGCAAATCGAGGGACGCACTTTGTGTAGACTTCTACTACTTTGGGGTCGAGACCCTCTGCTGGGTCGGGCGCTTCGTCGTCACCAGGGGCTGCGATGGAAGATGAGCAATGGAGAGAAGAAAGGTAACAAGTTAATTGGGCGTCGTAACCGGCGTTACGCGAGTTTAGTGTCTACTGGATGCTAAAAAGCAAGTATAGACGCACATCGATCGTGGTGCGTATGACAGTGGTCTGTCCCTCGAGCTTGGAGAAAATAAGATCTGCAAGGGTCTTGCGTTCTCCCGCATTGGACGAGTGGAGCGCGTCGAGGGCTCGAATGTCGCGCTCGTCGATTTCCTGGAAGATCTGTCGGTGGGGTTCTAAATTTAACGAAGCGGACGCCGCACCAATTCGCGTTCGTCGTCCGAAAAACCCTGAAACTCGTCTTCCTCGTCTTCGTCTTCGTCAATACGCTCTAGGTGGGTCCGTGGTCGGGTAAAATCATCTTCGATCACGTCGTCGTCTGCATCTGCATCCGGTAGATCGAGTTCGTCCTGTTGTTCGCGGGCGAGCTCGAATATGCGCCTGGATGTCTCCGGATCGAAGACGGTCTGGAGATGCGATGCGATGCGAGTAGTGAGCACGAAGCGTAGTTGACGAGATGGACAGAAGTTTGCACACCTCCGCGGGATCTTCGCTGTGCTCGCTGGCAGCACGCCGGGATTTTTTGCGCCTGCCCGGCTGTGAGATATTTCCATATTTTTCGAGAGCGTGGTCTGCTGCGATGTCGAGGTGGAGAGGATCGTGTCGCGCTTTTGCGGAGGAGGAGTGTGTGCGGGGCATGAGATGAGCACGCGGCGGCGATAAAAAAAGAGAAGCGCGCGGGAGATCGCCACCTCCTTGGCTTTGTCTTGACTTTTCCCCAGTACAGCCAAACGCAAGAAGCAGTTCAAAAGGGCAAAAGCCATGTCGCCACCACGGTCCGATTCTCGCTCTCTCTCCTCTTTCCCTGACCTGCCCCACAAGATGACCCCCTCCACCGTGCAATCCGTCAGTCGCGCCTTTTTTCCTTCCTCTCCCCCTTGTTAGTCCCCCCCGTTGAGCCGCCAACAGATTCGCACCCTCGACAAGAACGGCGATGAGATCACCTCGGTCGGCTTCCAGCGTTTCGACTTTGACTGCGAGGTCCCCCTGGACGTTGTCAGATCCCTCTATCTCCGTCCCCACTATGTCATGACCAGCACAGACGGCGAAGGCGAAGCCGAGACCGTCAGCACAAAAGAGGAGGACGACCACGCGCGCTTCACAGGGGGGCGCGCCGCCTACCAGTCAAAATCCATCTATCACCCCCAGTCGCAGTCCATTTCCTACACCACCCTGAGCCGTTTCCCTCCAGTCAAGCTTCTCCCGCAATCGGCCCGTAAGCGCGCGCTGGTCACGGGTGGGCCGGCTTTGTCGGGTCTCATCTCGTCGACCGACTGATGCTCCTCGGTCATGAGGTCACCGTGCTCGACAACTTTTTCACCGGCTCCAAGACCAGCGTCTCGCACTGGGTCGGCCACCCCAATTTTGAGTTGGTTCGTCACGATGTAGTCGAACCCTTTATGATCGAGTGCGACCGTGCGTCAATTCTCCTCGCGACCACTTTTCCAGCATCCGGCCATCTTGGCTGATTACGGTCATTATCCTCCATTAGAGATATATCATCTTGCTTGCCCTGCCTCTCCCGTGCATTACCAATTTAATGCCGTAAAGACCATCAAGACATCCTTCCAGGGTACTTTAAACATGCTCGGTCTTGCCAAACGCATAAAGGCGCGCTTCCTTTTGACCAGCACCTCAGGTGAGCATCTCGTCTTCATGCAGCACTCGCCTTTCTGCGTTTGGGTGAACAAAGCTTCTGGGCTCTCCCACGCTTGTCCCCGTTGCCAATTATCGTACGCCGCTGACGCCCGACTTGTACGATAGAGGTATACGGCGACCCTGAGGTACATCCACAGCATGAAGACTAGTAAGTTCACTCCCTTTTCCGTATGACGCTTGATTGATTGATGGTCGCTCCTTGTAGCTGGGGCCACGTCAACCCCATCGGCCCTCGCGCTTGCTACGACGAGGGAAAGCGTGTTGCCGAGACTCTGACATATGGTTTCCAACAACAAGACCATGTTAACGTGCGAGTCGCACGCATTTTCAACACCTACGGCCCGCGGAGTGCGTTGTCTCCAACATAATCTTAATTTATGCCTCCTAACCTAACTCGGGCCTGATCCGCTCTTTCTCTCTCTCACGCACACACAGTGAACCCGTACGATGGCCGCGTAGTGTCCAACTTTATCGTGCAGGCCCTCCGCGGGGAGGACCTGACCGTGTACGGCGACGGCTCGCAGACACGTTCGTTCCAGTACATCCACGACCTCGTCGACGGCCTCATCGCCCTCATGAACTCGGACGAGACCCGCCCGGTCAACCTCGGCAACGGCGACGAGTTCACCATCCTCGAGTTTGCCCACCTCGTCCGCGACGTCGTCGAGGAAGTGCAGCGCGCCGACGGCGTCGCCGCCCCCCGCCGCGTCAACATCATCCACGAGGGCCTGCCCAAGGACGACCCCCAAAAGCGCCGCCCGGACACCTCCCGCGCCAAACATTCGCTCAACTGGCAGCCGCGCTGGACGGTGCGCATGGGTCTCGAAGAAATGGTCCGCTACTACAAGGCCAAGATGGCCGAGGGCAGCCTCTAGATTAGGTTGGTGGGTGGTTCTTCCACACGAACGGACAAACATATACCCCAAAACGGTACAATGTACAGTGTGTACACCTATTGCCTACGCAGAACTTTTTCTTTTTTCTTTCTTTTTTTATCTTTTTCGTCGTTCCGCATAGACTGTGTGATTCAACTCGCTCTTGTTGACTTTCCCTGGCTTTGGCTGGTTTTGATAGACACATTGAATATAGAGGGTTTCATCCATCAGAATGATCGAACCGTGATTTATGTAGAGAAGTGACAAAAAAACACCGGTATTGAAGGGCATTTTTTAGGTTGTACAGACACGATGAATGCTTTAAAACATCTGCGAAGAGAGAGGAAAAGGTTCCGTAGAGAGAGAAATCCCACCCATATGGGGAAACAGTGGCTGGGCTGTCAGGCCATGTCAGAACCGGGGTGGGACGACCTTTGGGCGCACGCCCTTGACGAACTCTGCCACAGCAGACCAGTACCCAGCTTGCACGCAAGTATCATCTTGAAAGCACACACACAAACGCAACGGATTCAGCACGCGAATAGAGCGACCAAGAAAGAAAACCAAGATACTCACTGTGCATCCCGGCCGCAAACTCGATGTACTTGGTGCGGCCTTCCTCGATGACGCGCGGGGGCGCATTGAGATCGCCCGGCTCGGGCCCCGCACCCGGCTCGTTCTCGTTCTCGTCCTCGGCCGCCTTCTCTGCTCCCCCCGCCGTCGGCGGGGCGCCGCCCCCTGGGGGCTTCTTGCTCTGCGCGGCGGCGTCGTGTTCGCGTCCGCGCTTGCGGATGACGCCCCAGAGATCGCGCATCTGCGAGCGCGGCACGATCTCGTCGCGCCCGCCGCCGAGCATGAGCACAGGCATGTCAGGCGGGAGCTTCGGTGCCTGCGCGGCGCATCAGTGCACCAGAACTCCCACAGCGGGGTTGGGGCGCTTACCTTGAGATAGGACTCCCACTTTTCGTGGCAGAGGAAGGAGAAGGGGCCTAGCCAGGGCAACGCGGTCGGAATGAGGCGTGGGAGGGACATGAACGTGTTCTCGATGATGAGCGCCGTGATCTATGTGTGTGGTGCGGCGGGTCAGCCCTCTCTGATGTTGAGAGAGTGAAGCTTTTGCTTTACTTACGGCTTGCGGGTTTCGATAGGCGAGGTCGATCGCGACGGCACCTCCGATGGACTGGCCATAAAGAATCTGCGCGAAGAGCACAAGTCACTCGAAAGATGCTCCGAAAGAACGATGAGATAAACGCACGATTGGTGTCTTGGCGAGTAGTGGGTGGGCGTGCACGTAGTCGAGCACCGTCTGGGCATCTGTCTGTAGTCCTACGCTCCGCGGGTCATTTCCATACCGTGCGCGAGATTGAAACGCAAAAGGCGAGCAAACGTACCCTTCTCAGACGGCGTGCCCTCCGAAAGTCCATAGCTGCAGGCCGGGGAGCAGTGTGTGAGCGGGAGGCGGCATAGAAAAGCGCCGCAAATAAGGCACGTACCCACGATAAGACACCATGAGAACATTGCATCGCATCTTGGCAAAAAAGACCCTGCCAAGCGGGATGCGATGGCCATGATTCCCGCCGTTGCCGTGGAACATGAGCACCGTCGGCCGCGTCGCCGCAAACTGGAAATGCCGTTTGGCTTCCATGGCTACCAGAGAGGGAGGGGAGACCCTAATCTATGACGTACCCCCTCGTCCGATTGCGCACGCCACTCCGCGGGCGTCTCGTTGATGCCCAGGACGTGCCGCTGGAGCAACAAGTACGCCTTTATCTTGATGTTGTCTGGCGTCGTGAGCTCGAGGTCGGCATATGGAATGGAAAAGTCGGCCGGGGTCGGGACGTCTGACCGTCAAGGAGTAGGCGCGGGTTGCACGTGCTTGTCAGGACGGAAAGAGCTGTGAGCGAGATATGCACGCACTTTCCCGTGCGCCTGTAGGAAATGCGCTGGGGTAGATGAGGAAGTTCTGGCCATAGTAGAGTAGGCCCATTCCTGAGAAAAGGGGGTGGCGACGTTGAGTAAGGAGGGGGAGGAGGTCATTCGAACAAAATCAAAGGTGAGGACTGACCCAGCGTTCCCAAACCCGCAGCCGTCGCAGCAGTCCCCTATGATACAAAGGATCATTAGCCACGAAAATACAGCACACCGCAAGACCCGCGGCAGCAAAGTTCTGCTGGTTGACACTGAAAGGAGAAACGGAATGACCTGCCTTTGCGAACGATTCCAAGCTCGGAATTAGATTAGACATATCGTCGCGGATTCCTGGAGAGTCAACACCTCTGATATGAGAGAATGGGCGCGCCGGGAACGAGGAGACTGGCCGGCGTAGCCAAAGACGGGGAACACAAAGACAAATCCCATCTCGGGCTCACCACATCCTCACGACATACGGCCCGGGACACCCGCCGCCATGACGCCACCACCATTGATATTTATTCCCCGTGCCACGCGTTCTGCTCTCGCCCATCTTCACCAGCTCTCCATTGAGCATGATAAGAATGAAGGCAACCCCTAACAAGTGTTCGATCATTCGTCCGCAGGCCCACTGGTCAGCACGGATCGCGTCGCCGCGGGTCTGTCTGCAGTGGTGTCCGAATCTCCCCAGGCGCATATCCCACAGTAACCTCTCGTCAGTGTGTCCTCGTGTTCTACAAAGAGAGACAATCCAAAATCGATGATGAACAGCTGTGGCGAAGAAACTTATCAACCTCCGAGGCTCCGACCGTGACGTTATTCAAGTCCAAATCAGGGTGGGCAAACTATGCCACTCCCTCACAGAAATTGAACCCAAAGAGATTCAAAGCACGTCACGAATATCCTTGAATTAGGGTCTTTGGTCTTTGATAGTTTCGAATTTCGTATCGACCTCCGAGATGTCGTGAGCCACTCAGGTTATGGGAGGGATCAATATTTTCGTGGAGCTCCTGATTTATGGCATACCCTTGTGAGAATGAGATTCGCAAGGTTGACAATTCCACTACGAAAACCTTTTCCGTGATCAGAAACCTTACATTAACAAGCCAACGGTCGTGATAAGGGACGCGATGACCAGGACTTGTCGCCTTCGACAATACACCACAGGGTGTATAGTCTGCGGCAGCTATTTCAGTTGCATATAACTTAGCGCCGAGATAAAAAAACCAGCTGTTCAGATCATAGTGGTCATCGCCACATGTATTACATTACCCCACGCGCCGATAAATCGTCAGTCGTACCTTGCCGGACAAAGCGATGGTCAAGCAAGCCTAGAGAGATACAGTAGCTCACGATCATCATGGACCAGGCCGTCGCTTTCTCCTTTTCTCACCGTCACGACGTGGCGCAGTTTCTATCGCATCAGAAACGGCGCCAAGCTCTGCGCGTCCATCCACCCTTTCCCCACCCTGTCCCCTTCCCTGCTTAGACTTTGGAGGCACAGACGCGGGAGCCACCGGCAGTTCCAGCGCGCTCCGCACGACCTTCCGCCCAATCGCATCATCGAACAGCGTATCGATCTCATCCGCGGCAGTGCTCCGCTTGCGTTTCTTGCGTTCCCTTGCAGGGGCAGGAAAAGATCTCCCCGCCTGCTCTCCATCAGAGCCGTCGCACTCGTCATTGGTGGCAGTCGCGATTCCTGGTGGGTCAGTGACCCCCGACCTAGTGTTTTTGGGTGACACCACGGCAGCACCACCCGATGATGGGGTTGCATGTTGACGGCGCCATTCGTCCGGCTTGCGTTGGAGCAACGACAGTGCCAGTCCACGCGTGAAGTACCGTGCATGAGACGAACCTGCCAGGCGCACTGCATGCGGAAGTAGCGCCCGGGCGAGCTTTTCCTAACGAGCGCCATCAGCGTTTGTTCCCACACCCAAACCCTGATATACACGACGAACTTTGAAATATGGGTCTGCCGCAGCCCAGCAGCGCGCACCCACTCGGGCACCGATGCGGTCATCGATAACGTCCGCGAACTGTGCTTCTATGGCCGGAGTAGTGTACGCCGTGATCGGGCGGGATGGTTGGGCCGTCGATGATGGCATCAAGGACACGCGACGCAGCTGGGTGGTGCGTGAGTGCGAGTAGTTCTTGCGGTGATAATGACTCGATGCTATGTGAACACAATCAGTGTTGTAGGGTAAAGGGTCACTGCTATGGGCGCACCTATCAAGTACGAGCGCATTAAACGGTGTATGAAGCCGCAGAAGAGATTGTAGGAGCAGCGCGCCAGTCGTAGTGGGCTCAAGAGGGTCGGATGTTGCATCGCCTCGCGATTTCGGGGGTGACTTGGGACTTGTTGGCGTAGCACCCTTTTCTCTAAGGGCCGCAGCATATTCCTATAACACGTGTCAGTAACAGACAACACATGATGACAGTTACCTACGGATGGACTTTTTAGGGACAGTGCGTACGGAACGAATGCTTTTCGATCCTCTTGCGTGCGTATTTGAAACGCAGAACATATTGCCTAGTAGAATCATCCTGTAATTGCATGGAAACATAGAATTTGAGCTGACCTCGCAGATTTCGTCCTCGAGAACGCTCAACGCAGCCGCACGTTCGATCAGAGCGCGTAACACTCCAACGCGTGTCTCTAAGAGGCATGAGCACCGTCAGCTAATTTGTAAAATAAAACTTACGGCGAAGCCTGGCGAGTGACTCTCGTAGCTCTTGCAGAGCGTAGGATAATTGCTCGGGGTGGCTCGCTCAAAAGCCTTGGCCACCACAAATTTGCAACAGGATGCATAGCGAGCTTCCTGAGGTTACGCTCGAAGTATGTAGACCAGAGGATGCCGAAGACGGTTTCCGGACAACGCGATACGAGGGTCTCAAGGAGGTGGGAGGAGGTGGATCTCGAAGAAGGGTAGCGAGATAGTCGCTAGCTTCGGGTATTACAGATGGATCTTTATCTGCGTAGCTAGGTTGAAATCTGTGAGCCTACGAGAAATATTGGCATACGGGCTGCGGATATCAAGCCGACCAAGACATGGTCCATGAGAGAGCCTGGTTCGTCCGAGAGACCTTGATCCGCTTCTATCTCTAGTGTCATCTACGGAATGTCAGCGGACAGCCCCCGGAGACAAAATCGCGCCCCACCTGTAACACGGGACATGCGACCTTGTTTGCAGCCAGTGACCGAACCTCGTTCGCGTTCAAGGTTGTCCTTAACAAGCTCACATATTCCTCACAACCTCGCGGAACGCTGGTGGCTGCCCACCCTCCTGAGTGGTTTGGCCTTTGTCGGAAGCATCAACGAAGATGGACTTCAACGGACCCTGTCTCGCCCTCCACGAGGCGCTCTTTCTCGAGCGCACGAATGCCCGAGACTTGTGCGGCGCATCGGACTGGAATAACTGAGGACAAAGGAGGAGAAACAGCTCGCGGACAACATGGGAGGCGAATTGGTCCATGATGAGTCCTGGGAGAGATGGCAAGATTTCCTAGGGTGTAATCATTCGTGTGGACGCATAACGGAGGCTGGGATATTTGACATACTTCGGAAAAGTCGAGGATCAACTGCGTTAGCGTGCGCAACTGGCCCTTGTCTGAGGAGTCATCTAATTTTGGCAAGACTCCTCTTGACTGGCGAATGGAATTAAGCACAAGGCGTCCCTTCTCCCTACAGAGATTTGCATACCTCTCGAGCGATCGTGTCTGGAGCCACGGCTAATAGCGTTTGGATGACATGAGACGCAAAGCGGTGTTTGATGAGCGGCTCGTATCTGTCGAGCGAGAGTCAGAAAAGCAAAAAAAAAAAAGAGGAGAATGGTGGGATTCTTACGAGCTCGTCAGACTGTCCATGAATACCCGGCGCACAAAGTCATCCATCGAATACGCCATCCGTTCAAGTCCCCCTGCACAATCCGGATCAGTCGCGAGTTCGCGCTCCTTGCCGGAGATTTCTTGCAGAGCGGCCATCAAAAACATCCTTCTGTCTATGCATGGAAGGTAGGGCGCACACCGTTAAGCTCACCGAACCCGCAAGCAAGAAGAAAGAGAAGAAAAGACGACGCACTCTCATTCGGGTCAGTATCCCCATCTCTATCTGCGTCATCCCAGTTCTGCTGCCATTCTTTCAATTGATCATCAACGGTTCTGAAATAGGCTTTTAACTCCGGGTCGACGTAGCCGAATGGTGCTTCGGGATTGAGCTGCTGCTCCTGCTCCTGCTGGGAGTCCGACCGGGGAACAATCCACGACGGCCTACTGGATGGGCCTTCGTCTAGCGAGTCCTGCTTTTGTGCTGGATGTTCATGTTCGGTAGAGGACTTCTTATGCCTTTTTCCTCTCTTCCGGAGCTCATTGGGCATGGTTGCCGCAATAAAAGACCGTAATGGGTATGACGCAAAATGCTCATCTCATCAGTCCTGAGGCCTGAGCGGCCCGCCAACCCGTCAGGTGATCTGTCCTCGGAACCGAGTCAATTCCTTGGTCAATTCCACCCACCGAGCCATTTATCGCCTTGCCAGATTGCATGAGAAGGACACGTCAATGAATCCGCAACCGCCCTCGTTCGATGAACATCTCGCGTCCTTTGAGTCGCTCCCACTTTTTATGAACTCACTCCCGGACGAGCCCACGGACAACCCTGCCCTCAGCGCGCTACAGAGTCTCGTACACGATGGTACCCCAGACGGTCGGTTCATGCCCTCCCGTGTACCGCTAAGGCGGTGCTCACACGAATACATGAGGAAGAGATCGCGCAGAACTTCAAGGAGCAAGGAAACGAGTATTTCAGGGGAAAGCGATACAGGGAAGCGCTCGGATTCTACACGCAAGGCGTCGACGCCAAGCCGAACGATGCACGACTCAGAGAGGCGTTGTTGATGAATCGCGCGGCGTGTAATATCGAACTACGTACGTCCCGTCCCTTTCTCCTCCCTTTTCCCCTCCCACCCCCCATACCCTTCCCCAACTTACTTTGTGAGGGGGAGATTAGAAAACTACGGGTCGGTGCTGCGCGACTGCGCAGCTGTCATCGCCGCCAGCCCTCGCACGCCCAAGGCATATTATCGTGCGGGTCTCGCGCTGCTCGCGCTCGAGCGGGTGGACGAGGCATTGGATGTCTGCACTCGTGCTAGCGAGAGCGTGGTGGATGACGCGGGGTTCAAAGCGTTGCGAGCCCGAGCCGAGAAGAGACGCGAGGAGCTGGGCCAGAAGGAGGCCGAGCGGACGGAACGCGCCCGGCGGGGGAAAGATGAGAAGCGGAGGATGGACCTCGCATTTTCTGTGCGCGCTCTCCCAACCCTCTATTGACCCATCTATATGCTTAACTTCTGAACGCTCTGTCGTAACGGTGGCGCGTCGACAGGAACGGAACCTCATCGACGTCCCTAACCCGGGGGACATCGTGAATCCTTATGCGCCAAAGTTCGACCCCGAGGACCCGAAGCGCCAGACGCTAATCATGCCCGTCTTCTTTCTCTACCCGGAGCACGCGACATCGGACGTGGTACCCGAGTTTGTCGAGGACACGACCTTCGGGGCGCACCTTGAGCTCATGTTCCCGCCTGGCGAGTCGTCGCGGCAGCCGTGGGACACAGAGGGGAAGTACGTGGACGATGGGTCGCTGGTCGTGTACGCGATGACGAAGCGGAAGAGGCTGTTGAAGGTCGGGCGGAAGATGACCTTGAGGGACGTGTGTCGCGCAGCGGGTGGTGGTGGTGAGCATGACGGGCTTGAGGTTAAGGACGGATGCTTGACTTTTGTAGTGGTACCAAAGGGCGAGGTGGAGCGGAAGTGGGTCGAAGAGTATAAAAGCACGCGAGAACAAGGTGTGTAAACATGTTCGATACGTCTTTCATACTATGAAAACAATGTGCATACCGATGGACGTGAGACGGACGGACTTCTGGCATCTTTGATACAGGTAATTGGCGAATTAGGAATGGTTCCGCTCCGGGGAAGATATTGCGGGAACTGGCATGAATCCATGGTCATGCCCTCACTTTGTCATGAACGTGTCCAGCTGTACCACTAATTAATCATTGTTGTAGGCGCTAGGGGGGAACTCGTCCGTGGGGGAAGGCCAGACCGGAGGTCATTTAAAGAAGCGCTGCACGGGCAAGGCGATGCCGGAAAGAGGCGAGCACGATCGAGCAGGACTCGGACGAGAATAACGGTCACTCTTTTGTGACTTTGACTGCTATCGACAGAGTGAGGGGTTCAGATTTCGCAAGAAACAACGAGACGGACGGGAGTCGGGCAAGAGAAAGGGAGCTCCGACTCGATGGATACGAGGATGAATGGTCCAAAACAGAAGAATGATCGAGATTTGATTTTTGATACGAGGAAGCGGATGAAGGACACAGGCCACTACTACGCACGTACGCTCGCGTCATATCCGGAGGCGACGACGGGAGTTCGACGTGGTTTGTGACCAGCGGATCTTGACCTTGAAAAGCCTTTGTGTTGATCGGATTTAAAGGTGAAACGCGAGGTGGGGCGAAGGAGAAGAGAGTGATGTGCAGATCGACTCGGAGGAACCGCGTGCACTGGACGGATGACGAAAATAAGTTACTTGCGGTGAGAAGTGATGTTGGACATGTGAAGCCAACTCAAAGGAATCCCTTAGATTGTTATACTGTACACTTGCTTTTCGCCACGGGGCGAGGCTGACAAGTGCTTATATTGTTTGTAGTTCCCACACAGAGCCCGGACACGCCTGTGATGGAGGAAATTACGGTGATGGACGGCGAATGATGAAATGATAACTCCTGGGGCGCTCGGAAAGTCGGCCGCTAGGGGAAGGGGAATGGAGCGAACTAGACAGAACAGAAGGGAATGGGCGAGGAGAGGTGGAAGTGAGGCCGGGGATAAGCACGAGAGCGAGCAAAGAGGTTCCATGAAAGACACGAGGCGCGAATACAAACTGAACGTGAACACTTCACTGGGTCGGCCACCATTCACAGAGAACCAAGGGAAGGGCATAGATGGAAGAGCAAAACACGGACTCAAGACACGG
This sequence comes from Russula brevipes, assembly GCA_022496215.1. NCBI lineage: Eukaryota > Fungi > Basidiomycota > Agaricomycetes > Russulales > Russulaceae > Russula > Russula brevipes. The sequence goes on along the minus strand of WTXF01000087.1, from coordinate 108,844 downwards.
ATCGAGGACAGAGAACGCGGGCACTGATGCTGTCTATTGTCGAGTCAGAGAACTACGGTTGGCCCATATACACACCTAGTACCTACTGGTGACCGTCTGAGCACGTCAATAAAGCTAAAGGAAAGAGAAAATATCTTGGAAAGGAATGCGGTCTTCTGCGGGAGAAACACAAGTCCGACGAGTCCGACGACGAGAGAGTTGGTGAAGAGCAGAATAGAATATAGAAGGAGGCATATCTCGCACGGCATCGAGTCCAAAGGCGACGTTCGACACTTTGAATGAGTTCGAAAAGGGAATGGTGTATCAAGTCTTCGGTCATATGGGAGGGAGGGGACGAAGAGGTAGTTATGGCAGACCACATGCGGCCGCTTAGCCAGGACGCGGGCCATGAGGTGGCGAAAGGAAGGAGGAAGCCGGCCTATGACAATACTAATACCAATGAGGACAGTGGGGAGGAACTTGCAGGTGGAAAGAGAAAAGCGTGAAACATTGAAAAACAGAAACAGTAATGTCTTTTCTGATAGTTTATCGCTTAGGTAACTGGTAATTATGGGGGTGCTTACATCATCCCTGGTTCAACAAGTTTGACAGGGGAAAGGTGTATCAAGTCTTTGGTCATACAGCATGGGGACGAAGAGTGGACAAAGTGGTAATCATGGAGACCAAGCTCACGGCCGGTTGATGACTGCATTGAACAAGGAGAAAGAGCGAAAGATGAACGAAAGACCGAGCCTTAGAGAACACTGGCAGGAGAGGCCGGGAAAGGACAAGCTGACGCGCGGCGGGCTCGTACAGCCCTGATGCACGTACTTTGGTCCGTTCCGCGCTCATCTTTGTGAGAAATGAGGATCTCCCCAGGGAGTTGGATATCACCGAAGAATTCTTGAGCGTCTATGACTTGGCCAAAGTACTCGGGCAGGATGAGGGGTGAATGCGAAGGCGTGCCGCAAAAAGGGCCTGAGGCCTGAGCGCTTATATGGTGGTGACAATGGCCAATCTCACAGGGAAGAGCGTGGATCACCTAGTTAGCTATGTTACACCACCATTTGCAACGCTATTTACAAAGGACGGTCTAGAAAAAGGATGATTCATTGACTTTCGATGGTGGTCCCATTCTTTTCGGAGCACCCCTACATCCCAAGTGTACTGTGCTCCGACAGTAGACAAACGATCTTCCGCTGTCCTTGTCGAGATGCCAGCTGAGACGGTGTAAGGCCTTGGTCGTCCTGCATGTTGACATTTGCTCCTTGTTTAAGCAGTAACTTGACTATCTCGAAGTGACCATGATCTGATGCCAGATGCAACGCAGTCTTCAGATTCCGGGACCTGGCATTCACGTTGGCGGAGTGATTGAGTAACAAGTGCACGACATCGAAATGTCCGTCAAACGCTGCTATGTGCAACGGTACCCAGCCGTGCCTGTCCTGAGAATTCACGTTTGCGCCGTGATCGATTAACAACTTGGTTACTTCGACCTTTCCTGCCCTCGCTGCGAAATGTAATGGAGTTTCGTGCTCGGTCGTTCGCTCATCGACATCCGCGCCATCATCAATTAATGACCTCACGATCCCGGCATCCCCCTCCTCGGATGCAGCATGCAACGAGATTTTCATCTCGCCAGGAATATCTCCAGCTGTCGAACGTCCGAATGGTGGCCGCGCAGTGTCAGGGAGGGAGTCCTGTGATATTGTACTCAAGGTGGTCGAGTAGAGCCCCTGCTGAGGATCTACATTCCGCATATGCCCCACTAGGAACATTGCCAGATCACGCTTCCCGTGTTTGAGTGCCAGGTCTAAGGGCGTTTTTCCATCCTCGTCCCGGGCGTTAGAATCTGCGCCGGATGAGACGAGTAATTGAGCAATGTTAAGATGACCACGGGCAGATGCAAGATGGAGAGGAGTAGGAGTAGAGAGACACAAATTGTTAGGACTTGAATCTGGCAGCAGTCATGAGATTTAGGACGAGATTGGATGAATATCCACGGCGTACCACTAGATGGGGTCGAATCATCATTTTTCTGGAATTCAATGGTGGGGCCACTTTGAGGGAGCAAGCGTACGACATCCAAATGTCCGTCTTGGGGTGGCGAGTGCAATGGAGTCCAGCCATCGTTTGCCTGGGTGTCCACAACAGCGCCACTCTGAAGTAGCATGCGTACGACATCCAAATGTCCGTCTTGGGATGCCGAGTGCAATGGAGTGCAGCCATTGTTTGCCTGGGTGTCCACAACAGCGCCACTCTGAAGTAGCAAGCGTACGACCTCCAAATGTCCGTCTTGGCATGCCGAGTGCAATGGAGTGCAGCCATTGTTTGCCTGGGTGTCCACAACAGCGCCACTCTGAAGTAGCAAGCGTACGACCTCCAAATGTCCGTCTTGGCATGCCGAGTGCAACGGAACCCAGCCCTCGTTGTCCTGGGTGTCCACAACAGCGCCACTCTGAAGTAGCAAGCGTACGACCTCCAAATGTCCGTATCGGGATGCCGAGTGCAACGGAGTGCAGCCATTGTTTGCGTGGGTGTCCACAACAGCGCCACCTTGAAGTAGCAAGCGTACGACATCCAAATGTCCGTCTTGGCATGCCGAGTGCAACGGGGCCCAGCCGTCGTTGTCCTGGGTGCCCACAACAGCGCCACTCTGAAGTAGCAAGCGTACGACATCCAAATGTCCGTATCGGGATGCAAAGTGCAACGGAACCCAGCCGTCGTTGTCCTGGGTGTCCACAACAGCGCCACTCTGAAGTAGCAAGCGTACGACATCCAAATGTCCGTATTGGCATGCCGAGTGCAATGGAGTGCAGCCATTGTTTTCCTGGGTGTCCACAACAGCGCCACTCTGAAGTAGCAAGCGTACGACCTCCAAATGTCCGTATCGGGATGCCGAGTGCAACGGAGTGCAGCCATTGTTTGCGTGGGTGTCCACAACAGCGCCACCTTGAAGTAGCAAGCGTACGACATCCAAATGTCCGTCTTGGCATGCCGAGTGCAACGGGGCCCAGCCGTCGTTGTCCTGGGTGCCCACAACAGCGCCACTCTGAAGTAGCAAGCGTACGACATCCAAATGTCCGTATCGGGATGCAAAGTGCAACGGAACCCAGCCGTCGTTGTCCTGGGTGTCCACAACAGCGCCACTCTGAAGTAGCAAGCGTACGACATCCAAATGTCCGTATTGGCATGCCGAGTGCAATGGAGTGCAGCCATTGTTTTCCTGGGTGTCCACAACAGCGCCACTCTGAAGTAGCAAGCGTACGACCTCCAAATTTCCGTCTTGGCACGCCGAGTGCAACGGGGCCCAGCCGTCGTTGTCCTGGGTGCCCACAACAGCGCCACTCTGAAGTAGCAAGCGTACGACATCCAAATGTCCATTTTGGGACGCCCAGTGCAATGCAACCCAACCGGGGTTGTCCTGGGTGTTCACAACGGCGCCACTCTGAAGTAACAAATGCACTACATCCGTATGTCCATTCATTGATGCGAGGTGCAGTGGGGTCCGGTTCTCGGTGTCACGGCGGTCCGAAGATGCACCATGCCGTAGTAATGCCTGTACAACTTCCAACTCTCCCTCGCTTGATGCCCAATGCAAGGGAGTATACCCAATGTTGTTGTGAGCATTGACATCCACGTTACAATCTAGTAATAACCCCATCATTTTAAGACGTCCTCCATGTGATGCTATGTGCAGTGGTGTTGATTTCCGGTCGTCCAAAGCAGTGGTATCAGCACCGTGCGCAAGGAGTAATTGCATAACATCAACATTTCTTTTGGCGATTGCAGCATGTAACGGAGTACCATGGTATCCGCCCCTCGCGTTGACATCCTGTGGACAGGTATAGATGAGGTTTTCTACAAGGTGGCGAAATCCACATAGAGTCGCATAGTACAGTGGGCCAGCCTCCGGTGGTGTTGGGCGTGCTGTGAATATGCCTTCCCGGAATGGGTAGTCGATATCGTACATCCAGACCCACGTCGCAAAGTGTGGCTCCTCAGGGTCAAAAAGACGTTTCATGGCATCTTTGATGCGCAGCGATACGTCGTCGTACTGGGCATGGTCGATCCAGTATCGAGCTGCGTAATTAGCAAGCGGAAAGTCCTTCATCCTGTCCTTGTCCATCTGGTCATCCAATGTTAGGAGGATACTGAGGGAAGCCAGCACAAGGATGGTGTGTGCCGAAGGAGGATGGATGTGATAGTGGGAAAGGTGCTGCCCCGCATCAGCGAGACGTTTCGACGATAAATATTCCTGGACCGAGAAATGCGAAAATTGCACCACTCGCGACCCGTCCACGTCGACGATGGTGATTAAACTCGAGCACACCGACAACACATCCTCCTCTGAGTTCTCTGGGTGCCAATGCACGTTGTACTTGGGAAGCGATTCTGCGTCAAATCGAATCGCCAGGATGTCCGCAAGTTCCTCAACGCGGAGCGGTCGAATGGACACTGCGAGGCATTGGAAGAGACGTCGTGCGTACTCCCTTCTCTCTCGAGTGATGCCTAGCAGAATCCGGTCATATGTCTCATCCAAACTCTCCGGTAGGTCATCCAGGACGATGTGGACCGTCGATGGCAAACTGCGCTTCAGGGCTTCTAGTTGGCAGACGACCCATCGAAACCTGTGTGATTGTGTGAGAATTGTGGAGAAAAGGTATCATGGCGACAGCTTACATTCCGTTGGCCTTTCGCGATAGCACATCGATGACCATCTCCTTGTCCTCCTTCCTCCATCTTCCCATCTTCTTATCCGAGTAGACGACAGATCTGACATAGTCGGCTATGTCCTTCTTTTGTCCGCCTTCGTCATGGAGGGATACAGTGTGAGATGTCAGGGATGCCAAAAAGCTGGAGATATCTGCCTCAGGACGGCTGATTGCGCAAATCCGAACATTTTGGAGGTGCAATCCGACCAGTTTTTCGACCAACTCGAGCACCCGTTCCCGAGGGGACTTGACTCCACCAGTATTCGGACATTCGTCGATGGCATCCACGATGATATAAACTGTTGGCTGGCCTTCGACTCTGAACATGTTTTCCAAGCAATCTGTCAACGCGTCGTCGCTGGGCCGTTGTGATCCTGAATCGCACTCCGAATACAGGGTAGAGAGGATGTTGCAGCAAGCATCGGACTTGGCAGCGAACTGGGAAATGAAGGAAGCCAGTAACTCGCTAACGTCCTGCTTATTCGAGTCCCTGAAATCGCAATAGAAGTACCCCATCAAGGCCGAACCCGTATCACGTAGGTCTTTAAGTTGTTGAATAATGCTGGAGCTGGTTGAAAGGTTTACATGGGCCAGACAAGATAAGTTTGTGTGTGACTTACCATAAGATGCTCTTCCCGGAACCAGCTACGATCGGCGCGCCCGTGAGGACATGAGACTAAAAGCAGGTAAAACAAACACATACGTTTCCCATGGATCCACAGGAGGGAGCCCATCGCTTTCCATTGCTCGAAGGTGCGGCCACGAGTGAACCATTCAGCAGTGCCATCGTGATGGTCTCTGCATGCGATATTGTGGTTCGTCGAAGGATCTGGAGGGGAGAGCCAATATCGAATTTTCTCTTGTAGCTGATCACCTGGGGACACGTTCGGCGTCAATCACCACCAACTCTGAATTGGACCGTCCTACAGACGTCGAATACGCCGAAAGGAATTGATACGCACCACCCATGACTACTTTCAAATTGTCGGAGACCTCGTGGACGACTTGTAACATGTGAGCCGCGATTACCCGCGCTTCCTCTTGGGTAAGTCGATCCAATCTTTGGAGGATAGCCTCAGTGTCTCTCTTTCCGAATAATTTCTTAGCGAATTTCTCTGCGCCACGCTCAGCGACGGAAGATTCGCAAGCAATGGGCCACTCACTCAACCGTCCCTGATTGATCTCCTTCGTCGCTAGCGCAAGCACCGAGAGAACTTCAACCATTATGTTCACCGCTATATCCGATACCGTAGGCGACAATGGGATCTTCTCGGTATAAATATAGAGGCGTTTGAGGAAGTTTGAAACGGATTGAAAGACCTCGAAAAGTGCATCGTAGCTTGCACTGACATTGCTCGCCGCCTGGCAAACAAATATTAAGCAAGAACCCGGATGAGGAAAGGAAAGACTGACTGAGAGGAAAATATCAACGCTGACAAATATGGCCTTCGTCGGTTTGAATGGGCTCTGTAGTGTGGCATAAGGATATGAACAAGCGATGAGAATTCAGTTCGCGAAGCTTACGAGGCCAGCAGCCTCGCCAAGGACACCGGAAAACGCGTGGATGACTTGGACTATGGGGCGAAAGCAGTCGATCAACTTGCGATATCTGTCCCGATAGTGATTGAATGCGGTTTCTCTTTCTAGAAGTAATCGGAGGACATCCTCTGAGGAATGGCAGTTCTGGAGCTTTTCTGCGGAAGGATGGCTGGCAAGGTCTATGCCTGTCTTCTCGGCATAACTGTCAAATGCGGCATTGAGGATGGATTGAAACTTGGCAGTGGATGCGGGTGTTAGAGACATGGGAGCGAGGAAGTCCTGGAGGAATCCTAGGACCGAGGGTGGTCGATAAGGCTGATAAGCATCGGTGTTTCCCGCAGTGCACAGCCATGACAATACGCCCAGCTGAGGCGCTGCCGGACTGACGGCCCGTTGTAAGGCGTCTCCCGAGTCACTCACCCATCACTGCATCACATCACTCCTTCTGTGCGACTGTTCGACGACGCGTGGCTGACGTAGAACACGTTCTCTCCCTCTCCACGTAAATAACCACCCGTTCGGCCAACTCGCAAAGACTCGACATTTATACTCATGCAGATCCCCGCCGTACGCTGAATCGTCCACATCCTACGCTAAGCCCCATTTTAATTAGCTCATTGACTTTGACATCAAGGCTGTATATAAGGAGTAGTGACTCGAGTGAAATGGCATTAAGAGATTTTTCGTGCCCCTGCGAACGTCTGACCTCTTTCTCCACTCTTTCTACTAATATTCTTCATTTATCTTTATCCATTTCGACTCGTGAACGTCTGCTGGAACTACCGCGTCCTCAGACGTCGTGTCTTTAGGTCTCAACTCCCTCCTCCTTTCGCGTCCTTTCTTGTAGCCTCCCTTTCTCTCATCGGTCCTCGTCTTTCTTCCTCCTTCACTCACTCCCGTTTTCTCGCGCCCTCACTCTCCGGTTGCTTCAAGTTCTTGTTTAACTTCGTCATCTTCCTTCTTCCCCTCTCCTACCTAGGTCTCTCTCTCCTCTGGAACTCACCCGCGCCCTCGCGTGCTTTACTGTGCATGTATGGCCACGCATTCACTGATGCATAATCGTGGAACCACATCCGGCCCCGCGGATCTCTCCACAGGCACCTAGAGAGAGACCCGGATTACTAGCTGTCGGGGTTGATCGTCAGTTTTGCAGAACTTCTTGCGAGCGAGGTGGAGAACCTTCGTCGCATTGCGCCGGTCCGCCTCCACAGTACCCCGAAAACTACCAATGGTATTTTCATTCACTTAACTTTCTTGGCTGCGTAACTCCCATGACCCCATGAACCAGACAAGCGCCCAAGGGGGGAAGTTCGCGGCGTAACCAAAGGATGACGTTGATGGTCCCAATTTGTCTTTCGACACCAAGTAACACTGGCACACTCGATCGCTTCCTCCTATATGCAGAAAGTACTTGTTGCTCATGGCGCCTTTGGCGGTGGGGTGGGATTCCCACGATCAACGTTCTGTGTTGTCGAATCGTCGCCAAATGCTGTCCCTCTGTTCAAGGGCATAAGGGACGTGTCAAGCTGGAGCGCTGACGTTGATCATGTGCAACCTAGGAACCAAAAGCCGTCAAATGGGCGTCCGCAGCACGTCTTCTTGCTAGCGCATCGAGGTCAAGAAGGGACCCGGCTTTAAACAAGCTAAGCCTTGGCTTGATACGACCTTTGTCCTTCTTCCTTTTATCCAAGCCTCCCGCCCCTGGGCTCCATTGACACGGATCCCATCTACCTTTTGCGTCCCTCCTGGTCACCCTTGGCGTGCTTAGACTATGCGTGCCCGAGCTTCAGGCAGCCCCCACTTCGCTCGTAGATGAATCCCCAGACCGGGGGTAGTTGGTGGTTCTGTTCTCGACAAGGACTCTGGTCGGCTCGGCTCGCTCCTCAACATATGCCTCTCCTGGTCTTCCCACAGACGGTAAACCCTAATGGCGAGCTCTACCTGTGGGGAAAAAAAGGTTATCAATTCTGGACTCAGTTCGCCATAGGTCCTCTCTGATAGTGGCGTTGTACACTTTGCGAACGCGATTAGTTTGTGAGTCGTCCATGGATGTATAGACTACTTTTGTGTCATATCTCGCTGACAATACTATGCCTTCCGCGCACTATCAAGTACGAAACGGTGCCTCGGTGTCCGTCTCGGCTCGCCGCAAGCGGCGAACTTGGGTGGTGGTAATGCTTGGGTGAACCAGATTAGGAGCTGCGAGAAGACAGCAGTGACTTCAACTACCGGCGCGTGCAGTGCCAGTGAGACTATCGGAAGAGGAAAACCATCTGCGTATGTGGCGCCAGAACCATGACGGGCCCACGGTCAAACGAGCGCACTCCTTGCGTGCGTCAATCGATACATCGTTTTCTTTGACTGATCATGGGCGTATATGTGGATAGTATTTCCGAGGAAGAGGTCAGTCGCATACCATTTCTTTCGTCCTGAGACCCGAACGCGGCCGCTGAACCCCATTATTGACTGGTACCATTCGCAGGGTCTCCTTGGTCTCCACACCATCGCCAAAGATGGTTACAACCCTGGCTGGTCCGTAGGACGACGCCACGTACATATACAGGTCTGACTCGGTCCGACGATGGCCCGGGTATTTTTGTCCTCAGCGAGAACTTTGTAAAAGGGGCCGTCGGTTGGCACCAGTCTAAAGGAGTCAAAAATCAGACTGCAGAATATTACTGGTTAAATTCACCTAGCTCAACAGGCATAAATCATGGTGAGGGCGAAACGGAGATTTTATCTGGGCGGTGATGTGTGTTCAAGTGAGTGGGCTTTGTGGATAGGTATCTCGATTGATGGTGTGATTGCGCCCCTCAATGTCACCTTCATGTCATAAACATCGCCTGTTTTCGTCTTTAGCATTCCCGAGGGCTTTGGCGGTGACATTACTTGGTGATATGTACATTCTGTCGTTGCCTGTATGTGATTTTGTTGTATGATGTCAGTCAGATCGGTTGTGACATCAGCGCATCAGCTTTGGCCGAGCCGCCGGAACGCTGGTGCAGCATGGCACTTGTCGCGACGCTGTTGGCTTCTACTTTGACGTCCAGTCTCCAAATCATTATCGCCCAAAAGCTTCTTCACAGATTGCATGACAAGGACGTGTCAATGGATCCGCAACCACCCTCGTTCGATGAACACCTCGCGTCCTCAAAGTCGTTCCCACTTTTCATGAGCTCCCTCCCGGACGAGCCCACGGACAACTCTGCCCTCAGCGCGCCAGAGAGTCTCGTACACGAGGGTACCCCAGACGGTCGGTTCGTTCCCTCCCGTGTGCCGCGCAGGCGGTGCTGACACGAATCTACGAGGAAGAGATCGCGCAGAACTTCAAGAAGCGAGGCAACAAGCACTTCAAGCAAAAGCGATACAGGGAGGCGCTCGGATTCTACACGCAAGGCGTCGATTCCAAGCCGAACGACGCGCGACTCAGAGAGGCGTTGTTGATGAATCGCGCGGCGTGTAATCTCGAACTGCGTACGTCCCGGGCCCGTCTCGTTCTCCTTTTCGCCGCTTCCCACCCCACCCCACACGACCTGCCCCGACTTATTTCGTGATGGAGAGATTAGAAAATTACGAGTCAGTGCTGCGCGACTGCGCGGCCATAATCACCGCCAACCCTCGTACGCCCAAGGCATATTATCGCGCGGGTATCGCGCTGCTCGCACTCGAGCGGGTGGAGGAGGTACTGGATGTGTGCACTCGTGGTTGCGAGTGCATGGCGGATGACGTGGAGCTCATGGCACGGCACGAGGAGTGGCGACAAAAGGAGGCGGAGCGGAGGGAACGCGCGCGGCGGGCGAAAGAAGAAAGGCAGAGGATAATGGACTCCGCATTTGCCGTGCGCTCTCTCCCAACCATCTTCAATGCGCTTAACTTAATCTGCGGGCGGGGTCGTGTGCGGGGGGTGCGCCTCCACAGGAACGGAACCTCATCGAAGTCCCTAACCCGGAGGACATCGTGAATCCTTACGAGGCAGAGTTCAACCCCGAGGACCAGAAGGGCGGGACGCTGATCATGCCTGTCTTCTTTCTCTACCCGGAGCACACGACTTGGGATGTGATACCCGAGTTTGTCGAGGACACAACGTTCGGGGCGCACCTTGCGTTCATGTTCCCGCCTGGCGAGTCGTCGCGGAAGTCGTGGGACACAGAGAGGAAGTACGTGGACGATGGGTCGCTGGTTGTATACGCGATAACGAGGCAGAAGAGGTTGTTGAAGGTCGGGCGCGAGATGACCTTGAGGGACGTGTGTCGCGCAGCGGGTGGTGGTGGTGAGCATGACGGGCTTGTGGTCAGGGACGGAGGCTTGGCTTTTATAGTGGTACCCAAGGGCGAGGTGGAGCGGAAGTGGATCGAAGAGTATAGAAGCGCGCTCGAGCAACGTGTGTAAACATATTCGATGCGTCTTTCGTAGTCTATGAAAACGGTGTGCACTTCGATGGACGTGAAACGGAGTTCCGGAATCTTTGATCACAGGTGATGGATTAGAGAGCATAGACACAAGAGCTTGCGATCTACATCGATCTTAATCTCAGGATGGGCGCTGGTAGCAAGTTGCGGGAACTGGCACGAATGAATCGTCACGTACTCACTTGGTCATGGACGTGACCAGTGGTAATGCTCATCAATAATGTTAGCCTCATTGAGTGGATCGAGGTCGCACCGTTGTTGTAGGCGCGAGGAGAGGTATTCGTCCGTGGGGAAAGCCAGACCGGAGGTCGTAGAAAGAAGTATTGTATGACTCGGAGCAAGGCGATGCCGGAGAGGAACGAACATAATCAAGCGGGACTTGGACGAGAATAACGAGTCACGAGCCTCGTCCGTGACTCTAACTTCGGTCGACAGGGCGAGTCCCTAGTTCGCAAGAAAAGACGAGACGGACGGGAGTCGCGTGAGAGAAATGGGGGCTTCGATTCGATGTTGAACCGGAAGGACGATGCGGGTTTTATATACACGGGTTGCCTACTTATTGGTTCAAAGTCGGCTCGGTCAATACGAGGATGAATTACAAAACAGAAGAAAGATTGACGCGACATTTGACACGAACAAAGCAGATGATGATGTGCAGGTTGAGAAACCGCGTGCACAAGACGGGTGACGAGAATGAGTTAGTTGCGGCGAGAAGTCATCTGTCCCGAGGACAACTCGAAGGGACGTACACTTGCTTTTTCCACGGGGCGAGCCTGAACACGCACTTACATTGGTTGTAGTTGGCCCACAGACTCGGAGATCGGACGCCTGTAACGGTGAAGATGTCGATGATGAACGCCGAACAATGAAACGATAACTCCCGAGGCGTTCAGAATGTCGGCTAGGGGAAGGCCGACTAGAGGGAAAAGGGAAGCGAGCGAGCCAGACAGTGACGAAAGGGAACTTGAAAGGACGAGCAGTGGTGGAAGCGAGGCTGAGGTAGAGCACGAGAGCGAGAAAGAGGTTCCTCGAAGATACGAAGCGGGAATACTAACGAACGAGGACAATTTCGGCAAGTCGGCCAGCATTCACAGAGGACGACGGGGAAGAGAAGAAACCCAACACGAATAGCGGACAGAGAGCACGATCACTGATGCCGCTGTCTGTTGTCGACTACCGTTGGCTTATATACATCACTTGGTACCTACCGGTGACCTCGAACCCGAAATAAAGCTAAAGGAAAGAGGAAAAATCTTGGAAAAAGAATGTGGTTTGGCGGGAGCGACACAAGATGGATGAGAATATAGAAGGGAGAAGCATGGTCCGCATTGGGTCCATACGCGACGTTCGACGTTTGGAGTGAATTGGAAATGTGAAAAGCGTATCAAGTCTTCGGTCACATGGGAGGCGACGAACTGAAGCAGTAGTCATCCACGCTCGCGGCCGGTTAGCTACGACACGGCGGATGAGCTGGCGGAAGGAAGGAAGAAGCCAGGCCCATGACGATGCCAACGAAGACAGGGTGAAAAGGCAGGTGACTGCATGGAATGAGGACATAGGGAAAAGAGAAACGAGCGAAAGACTGAAACGAAAGGATAGAGAGAACACCAGCGGGAGAGAACAAGCCGACACGTGGGTTGCGGCTGCCCCTCGATCACAGGCCTCACCCATACACCAAACCCCAGCGGGTTAGCGCCACAGTAACTGTTCATACTTAAAAAACGCCAAAGTGTGTCAGTAGATACATGCGCGCAGAATACAAATTCGGAAAAAAAAAGTGGCTTGCGGCCGGTCCGACGCACGTGTTTTGGACCGTTCCACGCTCATCTTTGCTTTGTGCTTTGTGTGAACCAGGCGGGTGTCCATGACGAGGATCTCCTTGGGGAGTTTGTGAATGACAGCGTCGGTGACCAAAGTATTCGAAGCAGAGTGAGGGTGAATACGAAGGCGCGTGCCACGAAAAAGGCCTGAGCGGTCTGAGCGCTTAACCGGTGGTGATCACGGCTCAATCTCATAAGCAAGGGCGTGGATCCCTAGTCAGTTATGTTACACCACCATTGACAACCTCGACAGTTTAAACACTATAGCACTACTATAGCCAATGCTTACAAAGGGGAGTTTAGAAACAAAATGACCCATTGACTCTGGGTGGTTATCCCATCCTTCTCGAAACACCCCTACATCCCATGTGTACTGTACTCCGACAATAGTTGCACGATCTTCCGCCATCCTTTTCGGGATGCTAGTTGAGATGGTGAGTAGCCTTGGTCATTCTGCACGTTGATATTTGCTCCTTGTTCAAGCAGTAACTTGACTATCTCGAAGTGACCATATTTTGATGCCAGATGTAACGCAGTATCCTGACTCCGGGACCTGGCATTCACATCAGCGGAGTGATCGAGTAACAAGTGGACGACATCAAAATGTCCGTGTTCCGTTGCCATGTGCAACGGTGCCCAGCCATCCCTGTCACGAGAATTCACGTTCGCGCCATGTTCGATTAGCAACTTGGTTACTTCAACCTTTCCTGCCATCGCTGCCAAATACAATGGAGTTGTGTGGTCTGTCATTCGCTCGTTGACATCCGCGCCATCATCAATTAATGACATCACGATGCCGGCATTCCCCTCCTCGGACGCAGCATGCAACGAGATATTCATCTCGCCAGGAATATTTCCAACTGTCGCGCGTCCAGGCGGTGGCTGCGCAGCGTCAGGAAGGGAGACCTGTGATATTGTACTCAAGGTGGTCGAGTGGAGCCCCGGCTGAGGATCTACATTCCCCATATGTTCCGTTAGGAAGCTTGCTAGGTCGCGCTTTTCATATTCAAGTGCCACGTCTAAGGGTGTTTTTCCATCCGGGTCCCGGGTGTGAGGATCTGCGCCGGATGAGACGAGCAATTGAGCAATGTTAAGATGACCATTTGCAGATGCAAGATGGAGAGGAGTAGGAGTAGAGAAGTACAGATCGTTAGGACTTGAATCTGGCAGCAGTCATGAGACAAAGAACGAGATTGTATGAATATCCACAACGTACCACTGGATGCGGTGAAATTATCATTTTTCTGGGATTCAATGGTGGCGCCACCCTGAAGGAGCAAGCGTACGACATCCAAATTCCCATAATGTGATGCGAAGTGTAATGGGGTCCAGCCGTCGTTGCCCTGGGTGTCCACAACAGCCCCACTCTTAAGTAGCAAGCGTACGACATCCAATGTCCGTCTAGTGATCCTAAGTGCAATGGGGTCCAGCCGTCGATGTTCTGGGTGTCCACAACAGCGCCACTCTCAAGGAGCAAGCATATGACATCCAAATGTCCGGTTTTTGATGCTGAGTGCAATGGGGTCAAGCCCTCGTCGTTCCGGGTGTCCACACCAGCGCCATTCTGGAGTAACAAATTCACCACATCCACGTGTCCACCTGATGATGCGAGGTGTAATGGAGTCGTGCTGTTATCGTCCTGGGAGTCCACAGCGGCGCCTTTCTGAAGTAAGAGAGACACCACATCCAGATGCCCATTATGTGATGCTAGGTGCAATGGGGTCCGGCCGAGGTCCATCTTGGGGTCCACAATGGCGCCACTCTGAAGTAACAATTCCACCACATCCCGATGTCCATTCATCGATGCGCCGTACAATGGGGTCCGGCCCTCGTCGCCACGGGAGTCCGGAGATGCACCACACTGTAGCAATACCCGTGCAGCCTCCAATTCTCCCTCGCGTGATGCCCAATGTAAGGGAGTCCACCCAATGCTGTCTTGAGCATTGACAGTATTGACATCCACATTATGGTCTAATAATAATTCCATCATCTTGAGACGTCGTCCCTGTGATGCTCTGTGCAGCGATGTTGATCCGGCGTCGTCCAAAGCAGTAACATCAGCCCCGTGCACAAGGAGCAATTTCATGACATCAACGTTTCTTTTGGCGATCACAGCATGTAACGGAGTGCCATGGTATCCGCCTCCCGCGTTGACGTCCTGTAGACAGGTACAGATGAGGTGTTCTACAAGATCACGAAACCCACACAGAGTCGCATAGTATAGTGGGCCAGCCTCCGGTTGTGTTGGGCGTGCTGTGAACATGCTTTCCCGGAATGGGTAGTCGATATCGTATATCCAGACCCACGTCGCAAAGTGTGGCTTCACGGGGTCAAAAAGAAGTTTCATGGCATCCTTGATGCTTGGTGATACGTTGTCGAACTGGGCGTGGTCGATCCAGTATCGGGCTGCATAATTAGCAAGTGGAGAGTCCTTCATCTTGTCCTTGTCGACCTGGTCGTCCAATGCTAGGAGGATACCCATAGAAGCCAGTGTGAGGGTGGTGTGTGCCGAATGAGGATGAATGTGATACTGGGAAAGGTGCTGCCCCGCATCAGCGAGACGTCTCGACGATAAATATTCCTGGACCGAGAAATGCGAGAATTGCACCACTCGCGACCCGTCCACGTCCACAATAGTGATTAAACTCGAGCACACCGACAACACATCCTCCTCTGAGTACTCTGGGTGCCGATGCACGTTGTACTTGGGAAGCAATTCTGCGTCAAATCGAATCGCCAGGATGTCCGCAAGTTCCTCAACGCGGAGCGGTCGAATGGACACTGCGAGGCATTGGAAGAGACGTTGTGCGTATTCCCTTCTCTCTCGAGTGATGCCTAGCAAAATCCGGTCATATGTCTCATCCAAACTCTCCGGTAGGTCATCCAGGACGATGTGGATCGTCGATGGCAAACTGCGCTTCAGGGCTTCTAGTTGGCAGACGATCCATCGAAACCTGTCTGATTGTGTGAGAATTGTGGAGAAAAGGTATCATGGCGACAGCTTACATCCCGTTAGCCTTCCGCGATAGCACATCAATGACCGTCTCCTTGTCCTCCTTCCTCCATCTTCCCATCTTCTTATCCGAGTAGACGACAGATCTGACATAGTCGGCTATGTCCTTCTTTTGTCCGTCTTCGTCATGGAGGGACACAGTGTGACATGCCAGCGATGTCAAGGAACTGGAGATATCTGCCTCAGGACGGCTGATCGCGCAAATCCTAACATTTGGGAGGTGCAAGCCAACCAGTTTTTCGACCAACTCGAGCACCCGTTCCCGAGGGGACTTGACTCCGCCAGTATTCGGACATTCATCGATGGCATCCACGACAATATAAACTGTTCGCTGACCTTCGACTCTGAACATGTTTTCCAAGCATTTGGTCAGCGCATCATCGCTGGGCCGTTGTGACCCAGAACCACACTCCGAATGCAGGGCGGAGAGAACCTTGCAGAAAGCATTGGACTTTTCAGAGAACTGGGCAATAAGGGAAGCCAGTAGCCCGCTGACATCCTGCTTTTTAGGGTCCCTGAAATCGCAATAGAAGTATCCCATCAAGGCCGAACCCGTATCACGTAGGACCTTGAGTTGTTGAATAATGCTGGAGCTGGTTGACGGGTTTACATGGGCTAGACAAGAGATATTGGTGAATGACTTACCATAAAATGCTCTTCCCAGAACCAGCTACAATCGGTGCGCCAGTGAGGACATGAGATGAAAAGGAGGTAGAACACATACGTTTACCATGGATCCACAGGAGGCGGCCGTCCGCTTTCCATTGCTCGAACGTGCGGCCTTGAATGAACCATTCAGCAGTGCCATCGTGATGGTCTCTGCATGCGATATTGTGGTTCGTCGAAGGATCTGGAGGGGAGAGCCAATTTCGCATTTTCTCTTGTAGTTGATCACCTGCGGAACACGTTCGGCGTCAGTCACTACCAACTCTGAAGTGGACCGTCCTATAGACGTCGAATACACCCAAAGAAATTGATACGCACCACCCATGACTGCCTTCAAATTGTCGGAGACCTCGTGGGCGACTTCTAGCGCGTGGGCTGCGATTATCCGCGCTTCCTCTTGGGTAAGTCGGTCCAATCTCTCGAGGATAGCCTCAGCGTCTCTCTTTCCAAGTAATTTCTTAGCAAATTTCTCTGCGCCACGCTCAACGACGGAAAATTCGCAGACAGTGGGTCACTCACTCAACCGTCCCTGATTGATCTCCTTCGTCGCTAGCGCAAGCACCGAGAGAACTTCAACCATTATCTTCACCGCTATGTCCAGCATCGTAGGCGACAATGGCATCCTCTCGGTATAAATACTGAGGCGTTTGAGGAAATTCGCAACGGATTGAAAGAGCTCGACAAGTGCATCGTAGCTTGCACCGACATTACTCGCCGCCTGGCAAGTAAATATTAAGGACTAGGATGAGGAAAGGAACGGAAAGACACACAGTGAGGAAAACATTGACACCGACAAATATGGCTTTCGCCGGTTTGAATGGGCTCTGCAGTACGAAATAAGGATATGACCAAATGTTGAGAACTCAGGCCATGAAACTTACAAGGCCAGCAGCCTCGCCAAGGACACCGGAAAACACGTGGATGACTTGGACTATGGGGCGAAAGCAGTCGATCAACTTGCGATCTTTGTCCCGATAGTCATTGAATTCCGTTTCTCTTTCTAGAAGTAATCGGAGGACATCGTCGGAGGAATGGCAGTTCTGGAGTTTTTCTGCGGAAGGATGGCTGGCAAGGTCTATGCCTGTCTTCTCGGCATAACTGTCAAATGCTGCATTGAGGATGGATTGAAACTTGGCGATGGATGGGGCCGTTAGAGAGTCTTGAGACATGGAAGCGGGGGTGAACACCTGGAGTGCCACAACCGAGGATGGACGATAAGGACCAGCTCGGGAGTTTCCCGCCGTGTACAGCCATCATATTAACGCCCCTGCCTGAGGAGACTCGCTGGTGGCAAGGGGAGCCCGGGATCTGAAAGAAAAAATTACCGCGTCAGTTCTTTCATCTGGGAAAGTACGTAATGATGGGGTATTACATATTCGGGAAGGATTAGATAAGATTTCGTCTGATAACGCGATCCATATGTCTTTCAGAGTCCGACTCACTTCCGACATCTCCGACAGGGTCGGAGGAGTCACTGTATCTCTTGCAGAGGCACAGTTGTCGAATTGTTGCTGACTCTCGTCCATGGCTCCGAGGAGCTGTACACTCTGCCAAAGTGCGAAGGCAATCTTGAGGCGCCCAAAGACAGGCCAACAAATATGCAAGGGCTGCTTCTTCGCGGTCTTCGAAACGGAGGTCCACAACACCATTACCGACGCCCAACTTTTCAAGCCCGGAGATCGCGTGGCAATCGGGGCGTCCGGAGGGAAAGGTTCTTTCACGGTCTTTCTCTATGGAGGATGTTTCAATCTCTGAGCAGCAGAGTAGATTCAACGGTGCTCGCATACGTCATGAAAACACTTAACGAACGATACCGATATGACCTGAACCTCTTCCTGCTCTCGATCGACGAGGGCATCACCGGCTATCGAGATGACTCACTGGAGGTGAGCACGAATGAGCTTTCTTCTCTTAAACATACTCTATGTTAACCACGATCGTAGACCGTCAAGCGCAATCAGCAGCAATACGACATGCCGCTCAAGATCCTCTCCTACGACGAGCTGTACGGATGGACGATGGACCGCGTCGTTTCCACCATCGGAAAGAATAATAATTGCACCTTCTGTGGTGTCTTCCGCAGGCAGGCCCTGGACCGCGGCGCCGCCTCTCTCGGCGTGGACCACATCGTAACTGGGCACAACGCAGACGATATCGCAGAGACGGTCCTCATGAACAGTACGCCTGCGCCCTACACTTCCCCCCCAGAGCTGACAGATTTCCTGGAGTCATGCGGGGCGACATAGCGCGGCTTGGGCGGTGCACTGCGATCTGCACGCAGGGCGAAGACACGATACGAAGATCAAAGCCATTCAAGTATGCCTACGAAAAGGAGATCGTCATGTATGCCTCTCCTGTCTCTTTCCCAGTCTTCCTCTCTATTTTTCGTTTCCGATCGACTTATGCACCCCCGATGATGGCATAGGTATGCATACTTCAAGAAACTAGACTACTTCTCGACTGAGTGCATATACTCACCCGACGCGTACCGTGGCCATGCGCGCGCATTCCTGAAGGATCTCGAAGCGGCGCGGCCCAGCGCGATCATAGACATCATTCACTCCGGTGAGGCATTCGAGGTGAAGGACGAGGTTCGTGCGACGCAAAAGACGCAGCGTATGTACTATTTACTTTGGCCATAGTGCCCATTTGTCCGCTTACACCGCAGTCATGCCGTCCTGCGCGACTGATTCTGGTTCGCAGAAACATGCAAACGTTGCGGCTACATGTCGAGCAACGACCTCTGTAAGGCGTGCTCTCTTCTCGAGGGCCTTGAACGCGGAATGTCAACTGCTGCAATTGTACGCTATATGGTGGCTTTGTTTTTTGTCTCTCGTATGCTAATCGCAACTTCAGAGCGACAAGGGTCGTCGGAAGCTGGACGCGCAGGGACCGGCGCCAGATGACCTCAGAACGATCCCTTACTTCCGTACACCAACCACTATCGCGGTTGATGACCCGGTACCACCACCATGAGGTTATCAAGAGTCCCTTTGATTGTAGCATAGCCACACGCAGGACCTAACTCTCAATGTATTATGTGGTCCGCCTACGGCTGTGACCTTATGTAGCCGAAGCCCTACAGTATCATCTGTAAAGGCCTAACCTCAGTTGATAAGTATGTGAGTCAACTGAGGGAAAAGTATCGTACGAATCATCATGCATATGCCGAGTCCGAGTAATATCTACTAGTCACGTGTTTGTGAATACGAGTGGCGTGCTCTCGGCTCGGAAACGGTATGCGTTTCAACTTCCAACATCATCGCATCATCTACTATCATGAAACGCCTTTCGCATACCAGAACCACGAAAAAAGACGCACCAGGACCAGGCGACACGAAAGCAGCTTGATATATCTGTCAAAACATCGACCATACACTTCGATCAAGCACCATTTACGGTTGGGTCGACGAATCCATTGTCGGAAAACTGCCGCGCGCACCTCGTCCGCAGCCCGTCTTCGCCGAACGTCTGCAGTGTGCCAACGAAGGTCCTTCCATTTCTCACCCGACACGATCGGCGGGCGTGACGATGTACAGTATGGTGCAACATTCGTCCGCGCGTAGGTATAACGCCCACTGGCAGACCATGTCCGATCTCTGTTGAGGTAAAAACTGCGGAAGAACCTTCTCTATTTTTTTTCTCTTCTGGAATCTATATTACAGTATGGTGCCTGCCCATCTTCTGGCTATGAAGGCTATCGGCCTATCGAAACTGGAGCGCGCGAAACGGGACGCGCGGATCCTGTCCTGGACATCTGGACCTAGTTCGATAAAAAGATATCTGGACAGTAGCAGCACGCTCGCTCAATCATAGTGACACTTCAGTAGTTTGTTCTATTACAGTGCAGTACAGAACCTTGGCACTACCCGTTTATACATATCAGTAAATGGTTTGACTCGGAAATACATCCTTTTGGTCGCTCTTTCGTTCCCGCACGCGAATCGAGGTTGTCGCTCAGCTGCCGCGTTTGTCTTTCATTTGGGCTTTTCACGCTTTCTACACAGCAGGCCTTGATTTGTGCCCGAATGAGCAGGTAGGCACGTGTGAAGTACGATCGCCCTCCAAGAGGGTGTTGTGTCGGGTGCGTTCGGTGGGTGGTTGCGGTCCAAGTCCAAATCCAAGTCCGATCTCCATCTCTCGTTCCTGGCAACGTCAGCGTCGACCCGTGCGCTTCCCTCCTGCATCTTGAAGAGTCGCAGCCATCATGACACAATGGGGAGTGTTTCTTTGCTTGCGGATCCTTGGGTCATCGTCATCTTGATGTCTTCCCGTCGAATTTTACAAATTCCAAGCTATGTTGCACCATATAGTAGCTCATATTCCTTGGCGGATCCATAGCTTACCCCCATCTTTATAGCCCGGACAGCACTAGCTTTTATATATAAGGTATATGTAGTGGTATAGATGATCTATCGAGTCAAACTATTGCTGAGGCTTTCCACCTACCGTGACGAAAGATTGATATAATCTATCGCACCGATCGACCAAGCCCGACGCCTCCTTTTGGTACTCGGGCCATGCATAGAATGGCGTGAGGGTGACTGTGTTACGTCCGACGCGATCTGTTATGGAATGCAGACACACCGGAAGCAGGGCATCACTCTGCTCCTTCCCTTGCACAACGGGTGCCTTGGCGGCAGAGAAAAAGACCGGAATGAACGCGAGGGGAGCGAGGCAGACGTGGACCACAGCGGCAGAACCATTCCACGGTGAGATATTGTGGCCCAAAGAACCGAACCACCGGGCCTGCGCAGAACAGGTGCAACCAAACTCAGTGAACCCGACCCGAGACAATCAATCAAGAAGCGAGATGATCAAACGCACGAGATAAAACACGGCAACCTTGACATAGGCCGTAAAGACGCCGACGAGCGCGGCGCCCATGGAAGAGTCGACTATACCGGGGTGTACCGTGAAGTGGCGAATTGGAGCAGACGGTCCCGCACGGCGCGAGAGCTCCGCACGTATCAAGTCAATCTGGAACTTCGATCCCTCGTATGGTTCCGAGCTATCTGTGAGCTGCCAATCGTCTGCGTCAAAGGTATCCGCGAGTGCCGTGTGCGAGGACATCCATAAGACGCGACCGGGCCCCGTCTGCGACGCCGCGAGCTTAGTCTCCAACGCCCGGCACTAAAGATGCAACACGAGTGTCAGATCCCATGCCCAATACAAAAAAAGTGCAGAGGACGCACGAGAATGTAATGCCCGAACACGTTGCACTGCCAGACCCACCCGAGTCCGTCGTCGCTCATCATCGCCCTGCCCTGGATATGATACTTCGGGCACGTCACCGACTCGAACAGATTGAGCTCCACAACGTTCCTCCAGACCTGCCGGAGGAGGAGCGGCCACGAGATGCGCAAGAAGGCGCCACGCCGGCATTGCATACGAGGTGCGACACGTACGGGTACCTGCTCCGCACCCATACGTCAGTAAGTACCCACACGGGCCGCGTCCAATCGCCAACGCTCGAAAAGGACGCACGTGCGCGATATCTCGTCCGCAAACGCGAGAGTGCTCCGCACGGAAGCGAGGTCGAGCGAATGAATCGCGACGACGAGGTTGGCGCGGAATGCCGCCACGCGCTCGGCGCCACGGGGGGTCCCTCTCAACCGTGCCACATCGTCCTCAAACAGCTCGAGTAGCCGTGTGCGCGCCGCCTCCGCGCGCTGCCGGCTGCGACACGCCATGATCAGGGTGACGCCCGCGCAGGGGTATTCGGGGCCCGGTTCTTCGTCCACGTCTGAGCGTTGAAACAGTGGGCGTGCATCGTCTGGGCTGCCTTGCGCAAAGCCGTAGAGGAGACGGCGACAGATCCCGAAGCCGACGCCGCTGTTCGAGAGGAGAGGAGGGGTGAGCAGATTGGTGGATGCGTCGTTTGTGGGGAACTACACGTACTTGTTTGCGCCCGTTACAATGACGATGGGTCGCGATTTTTCGCCTGTCGTGGGCATCAGAATATGCAGATGGGCGTTGGTGTCCACGAGGGCATGGAAACGTGAATAGTCGGACCATCCTCGGTTTATGTAATCCAAACGGACCACGTTCCACTCTGTATTGTACAGATCATCGATCATCGATCCTCACTCTTGTCGGCCGAGCATGACATGCATGACATCCGTGGCAATATCGTGCTGGCACAGGTAACCACTCAATAGCACCCACAGGGCATCGGCCAGCACGTCGAGACACCTGGCTATCTGGACTTATTCATTATATTTACCCCCGCCTCGGTGTATCATGGCGACCGCATTCTGCATCTTATCATCTCGGCGCCGTTAGGCACAGAAGCACTAATTCATATATTCATAAAAAGATATCGCCAAGTGCCTCATGTTTCTGCATGGGGTTGTTTTCAATATCCCATTATCTCAATTTCTACAGTCGATATCTTCGGAAAAGCTCGGTGTTTATCAATATATCCGTGTCCAATGCCGCTTGGTCTTGCTGATTTTCCCTCATTACACTTTGGAAGCAATCCACAGCCGCCTAAACGCAGCCGAACAAGAATGGTCTGGCTCAGGACAGAGGCATATACAAGTGAAGTGGATATGCACGTGCACAGGAGGAGGTGATACAGAGATGAGCACGAGGAGCACCCGATGTGGGGTCGTGCTTCTATTCCTCGGACTTTCTCTTCTTTTTCGATTTCGACAAGGATTCCCCTTCTCCTTCCGTCTTGACTGCTTTGGCTGCCTTCTCCGCCTTTTTCGCCAGCTTCCGTGCTTTGCGCTCCGCCTCGGTCTCGATGCCTTCCTGAGACCAGAGAATAAGTTAAACCAACCCGGGGGTAAAGAACGCCGCGCACCATGGGACTCGAACCATCCATCACCGCAGTCGTGAGTTCGAATTCGCTCTTCCGCCGCTTGCGCTTTGTCTCCTCGTGTTCCACTTTAATCTCATCCACCTCCATCGCGTCTGCCTCACCCTCAACAGCTGGCTCTGTCGCGGCCTTTTCTGTCTCTTTCTCCGCCCGCCTTTTCGCACGTCGCTCCTCCTTTGCGCGTCGCTTCTCCTCCTTCACATCCGACGCCGCTTTCACTGCAGATTCCATCGGCTCGCGCTGCGTGCTGACCAGTCCCACTGCGTCCGCCGCCGGGTTATAAGTAGGCATGGCAGGGCCGGGCTTGACTCGCTTCTGCTGATTGGGTCCCGCGGCGAAGCGTCTCACACCCGTAGCATCGCTCTCCTCTTCCAACGAACGTAAGCGTGCTTCTAGCTTTGCGCGGTTTTCGAGACCGATTGTCGGTGCGCTTGGTGTCGACTTGTCATCTGCGTCCGTGAGGGCATCGACGCGCACGGAAAGTGCCGTCTTCGTTGCCACCATACGCGCCATCTGCAATATGCATTAGCCGGAGTGTATCGAAGCGCGATACGAAAATTAACACGGACCTTGCCCTTCAGCTTGGGTGGCGCTTGACCGACAAGGGAGGCGTGGTAGATTAGCCCATATTTTGGTGTGTCGTGCTTTGTCTTTAGTGCGCGAAAGAGTGCCTTTTCTGCGCCAAGGATCTGTACGGTACTCGCGGGGTGCTTCGCCAGGCTCAACAGAGACCCCGCATGAGATATTAGCCGTGCACCAACGAGCTCGCCTACAATGGCGGTAAGATTAGGGGCGATCGCAATCATGCGATTGCGCAGATACTCTGATAGTTGTAAGCGGTATTCTGAGATAGAGATGACCTGGTCACAGAGCGCATGGATGTGCGTAAGGTCCGACTCTGATATTTCTGTGCCCATAGATATTTCAGCCGCGGCCTTGATTGTGGCTTCCAATTCTTCTGGAAGGATGGCAGCGAAATCAGTCGTGGCAGCATTTGTTCTGAAACCTACGTCACTGTAAGAAGGGGCGGAACGGAAACGACGAGCGACCTGATACCCATTAGTTTGACGACTTTGGCATATGCCATGTTGTCTGACAGGATTTTTGCCATCTCCGGGAAATGCCAACCGTACCATTCCTAGGTCCCGTTAGCAATCTATATCTAGCCCCAGATTTGCGAACTTCAACCTTCGCGCGCATCGAGTATATGTTGATCTCCTTGTCAAGATCATCAAGTAACGCAATGGCCTGAACGACCATGGTGTCAACTTTATCCGGCGAGAACTTCAGCTTGAACCTGATTTGGCTGTGCAATATCTCCTCGTCTTCTGGATTATGGCACTCACCTTGATAAAGAGTGGCTGAGACCAAGGCTCATCGTTGCAAGGTCCTTCGGATCTAGCCCATTTAGTAGGGCGCCCAATTGGCTGCGAATTCCACGGAAGAGATCGAGGGTGTCTACGTCTGAGATGACCTTGATTCCCAGTTTTTTGTTGATTGGTCGTGCTGAAAGAGCGCCGTCAGCTGACGCGTGGGGGAGGGGGGCACGCCACGAGGTAATGGGAACGCACCGAGCTTTGGATCCACGACGAGCAGTTCTTCCTTGTTCTTGCCCTTTTCGACAATAACCTTTCCGAGAAACTCCTTCAGACCCTTGCCCAGCTTCCCCTCCTGCATCGCAGTGATTTCTTCAACAGCAGTCGCGGTCGACGTGAATCGGTGTAGGGATTTCAATTTTAGCCTGCGCGGAGGGGGGGTGGAGAAAGCATAGCACGTAAGACGAATAGCCAACACGGTCGTGAAAATACTGGCACGCACAGTCCGTTCGCCCTCTCAGGCGTCTCAAATTCCTTGTGCAAATTTGGGTCGGCAAGTTTCGCGGAGTCAGTCAGTTTGAAGAGGGCAAAGCCCATCGCAGTCTCGTATAGTACCAACATGACGGGCCCGTATGCCACAAAAGATGATGCGTTTGCGTGTGAACACACACTGCTGATGGCGTGAGCGTACCCTCAGTCAGTGCGATCAATCGACGGAATACGCAGAAGCGTGACCGCGAAACTTTTTTCGGGGCGTGGGAACGTTTCCCTTCAAATTAGCACTCACTAGCCGAAATATGCGGAGGTACTCAGAACGTCTCTGCGGATGATGAACTTTCCCAACCGACGGCGATCCCACTCCGTAAGGCAAATGAGCCTCTGATATCTACCAATAATGATTGATCCAATTAGCCCTTCTGTGGGTTTTCCAAGCGATGAAAAAAAAAACGGGGGGCAAAACATGGCTTAGACTTTAGTCACCCAGTGCCTGTGGACCAGATGCTGATTTCTCTATAAGACCCTCTGCGTCGCAATGTCATCACTCCTTCCTTATCTGTGGCGCGCGCCCCATGTCTATCCAACTCTCGACCACTGTCGCCTTGGTTCTGATCCTGGTGCTAGTTTCCCTGCGCTGGGCCTTGAAAAGAACACGGCTTCCTTTGCCCCCGGGGCCGAAAGGGTACCCCTTGATCGGAAACTTGCTCGACGTACCAAAAGCCAAATTCGCCGAGACCTACACCGAGTGGGCTCATAAATATGGTGCGTAGTCCGATTTTACAAGAATCGTCGTATTGGTCTAAACTATTAGGATTTACCCAGGCAAGATTGTGTATGCTGATGCCGCTGGTCAGCCCTTGATTATTCTTAGCGACGTCGAGGACGCAATTGGAATACTTGATAAAAAGGGTGCGACCTGCTCAGACCGACGAGTCTCGATTATGGCGGGTGAACTGGCCGGCTTCAAGGAGTGGACCTCGTCTCTGATGTATGGTCCACGATTCAAGGAAAGGCGAAGGCATTTTCACCGTGTGATTGGAACGCAGCAGTCTCTTGAGAAATTTGATAGTCTTTTCAAATCCGAGGGCCAAAAGCTCTTGAGGGCCACGCTGCGCGATCCGGACAACGTACAACAACACATCCGCCGGTACTTATTTCGACTGTGGCATTTAATTTTTTTTGGATAAGGCACTCAGAGCCACCTAGATATGCAGGCGCGGTTATTATGCGCATCACCTATGGCTACGAACCACAAGAACAAGGGGATCCCATCGTCACGCTTGCAGAATCCACCATCTCTCGTTTCTCCCAGTTCTGTGAGCCGGGAGCATACCTAGTTGATTTTATTCCAGTCTGTAGGTCGCCTCCATGTTCTCGACGTAACCGGGATCCTCACCGACCTTTCAGTGAAGTATGTTCCGGCGTGGTTCCCTGGAGCACGTTTCAAGAAAGAAGCCTCAGACGCGAAGAGGGCCCTGAAAAGTCTAGTTGATATCCCCTTCCAATTCACTTTGCACGAAATGGTATTCCCGAACTTTTGAATACGGGGCAATCAACGCTGACTCATGGTCTCGTACTTGTAAGGCAGAAGGCACCGCACCGCCTTCTTTTGTCGCCGACAACATTCAGGACGTTACAACAGACCTCGCCCAAGAAAACTTGAAATGGTCTGCTTCCTCTTTGTTTGCTGGTGCGTGATTCTATCCTTACTTGCAAATGATCTCGTATCAATCCAGACGACATAGGGGGCGCAGATTCTGTGCGTGTGCGTGTTTCGGAGAAATAATCCGTTGTTCTGAGATGTGCACAGACGGTTTCTGCCTTATACACTTTCTATCTTGCTATGACGCTCTTCCCGGATATTCAGCGCAAGGCCCAGGATGAGATAGATCGTGTTATCGGGAGTGACAGGCTTCCGGAGCTTGCAGACCGTCACAGTCTGCCTTACGTCAGTGCCCTGCAAAGCGAGATTTATCGCTGGCGACCTGTCGGGCGTATTGGTTTGTCACAATTCAGCAGAGTATGGGATGAAATCGAATGATCACCACCATGTAGGGGTTCCGCACAAGACCACAGCGTCTGACATCTACAAGGGGTATTACCTCCCGAAAGGCTCGATCATTCTTCCAAATATTTGGTGAGTTCTGAGAGTCATCGGCCTGAACAACACTGACTCGCGCGCGCCAGGGACATGCTCCATGACCCCGCAGTATACTCCAATCCTGAGGATTTCGCCCCAGAGCGATTCCTAGACACGGCCGATAGTCCCGCTGAAAGAAATCCCCGTGTATGTGCCTTCGGTTTCGGGCGGCGGTAAGTTCTCACTATCCTGCGGAGCGCGAGCTCACACGCATTGCGCCCGCGAAGTATCTGTCCAGGTATGTCTTCGTGATCGAGAGATAGTCATCGTTCGTTTGCCAACCTTCTGATCCATAGGGATTCAATTCGCGGATGCAACTTTGTGGCTCTCTATAGCCACGGCGTTGGCTGTCTTCCGTGTATCGAAGGTCGTCGAAGGTGGCGTCGAGGTAACACCGGAGGGTAGATATAATGACTCGTTGATCAGGTATATCTTCCAACTTTTTCCTTTTCCCCGCCTTGCATTGATTTCCGCATTATAGCCACCCGGAGAAGTTCAAATGTAGCATCAAGCCGCGGTCCGCAGAGGCAGAAACACTTATCCTGCAGTTCTAATAATGCGGTTAGCTAAACTGTATTACTGTGCTCGACTTTGACATCGGATGGAACCATCAACTTTAATGGGTTCTTATGCAATACTCAATGACTTACGTCCACATCAGAAACAGCGCCCATCTTTAGGATCCCTCCGGTAGCTCCATGTCTCGTTCGAAAACGGAAATCTCCGACAAGGGTAAAGTATTACTCCTTAACTCAGCATCGGCATCTTTGTGAGGGAAGCAGTAGTTGGACACTGTTACAGTTCTTCATTTCTCATACATCCCATCCCCCCGTTCTTACTTCCTGTCTGTCGCATGACCGGACGATCCTACGAATTGTGGAGCACAACTCCGAGGGTCCGCGGGCACGGAGCTCCCTCACATAACAAACTTTTACCCTATATTCTTCGTCTGCATTGCCTGCCCTGGTTCATGATGCAATGAGAAGAAGCAACTGCATCCGAGTGGGATCCGGACCCTTTTCACCCCGTGTAGCAACTGCCGGTTTGTTTATCAAGCTCCTCCTCGTCGCAGTCTCGTGGATGTCGCCCCTTCTTTCTTTCCTTAGCCTGCAGCTCATGTCCGCCCGACTTTCAACCACTGATGTACTCGTTCTTGTCCTCGCCTTGGCGCTAGTCCCCCTGTATTGGGCGTCGAGAAGGCCACGTCGTCTGTTACCCCCTGGGCCAAAAGGGTGGCCTCTTATCGGAAATTTGCTCGACATACCAAACGCCAAACTCGCTGAGACGTATTCCGAATGGGCTCAGAAATATGGTGCGTGGGTCCTAGCATCGTTGCGATTGGTATAAAAATAAGTCGTCGAAATTTGACGCCCAGGAAAAATTGTATATGCTGACGCTGCTGGCCAACCGCTGGTCATCATCAGCACTGTCGAGCTTGCGAATGAGATACTCGATAGAAAGGGGCGACCTGTTCGGACCGACCCATCTTGAACATGGCCGGTGAACTCGCTGGCTTTGGGGAGTGGACCTCGTCCCTGACCTATGGTCCACGACTCAAGGAATCGCGGAAGTACATACACCACGCGATCGGAACACAGGAGTCACTCAAGAAGTTTGATGGTCTTTTCGATTCTGAAGTTCGAGACCTCTTGAAGGCGACGCTGCGCAATCCGGACGACATACAGCAGCACCTTCGTCGGTACTTATTCGAATTCATTTTATTTTTTTTCTGGATGAGGCGATCAGTGCTATCTAGCTATGCAGGGGCGATCATTATCCGCATCACCTATGGATACGAACCAAATGCACAAATGGATCCCATCATCACGCTTGCAGAATATACCTTGGCCCGTTTCTCCCAATTCAGTGACCCGGGAGCATATCTAGTTGATTTTATTCCGGCCTGTAGGTCATTTCCGTGTTCTCGACGTGAACGGAATCTTCGCCGACCTTTCACTGACAGTGAAGTATGTTCCGGCATGGTTCCCTGGAGCACGGTTCAAGAAAGAAGCATCGGACGCGAAGAAGGCCCTGAAAGGTCTAGTTGATATCCCGTTCCAATTCACTTTGCATGAAATGGTATTCCCGAACTTGTGATCACGGGACAATCAACGCTGACTCGTGCATGGTCTCGTATTTGTAAGGCAGAAGGCACCGCACTGCCTTCTTTTGTCGCCAACAATATTCAGGATGTTTCATCAGACCTCGCTCAAGAAAACTTGAAATGGTCTGCTTCCTCTTTGTTTGCTGGTGCGTGATTCTATCCCCGTTTGCCAATGAACTCGCGTCAATCTAGGGGGGGGATATAGCTGGCTCAGATACTGTGCGTATGCTTATTTCCTGAGGAATCGTCTGCTCTTCTAATCCGTGCACAGACGGTTTCCGCCTCATCCACCTTCTACCTTGCTATGACGCTCTTCCCGGATATTCAACGCAAGGCCCAGGACGAAATCGATCGTGTTATTGGGAGTGACAGGCTTCCAGAGCTTGCAGACCGTCGCAGTCTGCCTTACGTCAATGCTCTGCTGGACGAGGTCTATCGCTGGCGACCTGTTACTCGTATTGGTCTGTCACAATTCAGCAGAATATGGGATGAAATCGAATGATCACCATGTAGGGGTTCCGCACAAGACCACAGCGGCTAACATCTACGAGGGATATTTCCTCCCGAAAGGCTCGATCATTCTTCCAAATATTTGGTGAGCTTTGAGGGTCATTTGTCTGAACAAGACTGACTCGCCCGCGCCAGGCACATGCTCCACGACCCCGCAGTATACTCCAATCCGGAGGTTTTTGCTCCAGAGCGATTCCTGGAAACAGATGACAGACCCGCTGAAAGAAATCCTCGTGCCTGTTTCTTCGGCTTTGGGCGGCGGTAAGCCCTTGCTATCCTGCGGAGCTCGAGCTCACATACTTTACCTTTGCGAAGCATCTGTCCAGGTACGTCCATATGATTTGAGGGACAGCCATTTTTTCGTTTGCCAACGGTCTTCTATAGGATCACAATTCGCAGATGCAACGGTGTGGCTTGCTATTGCAACCGCATTGGCTGTCTTCCGTGTATCAAAGGTCGTCGAAGGTGGAGTCGAGGTAACACCGGAGGGTAAATGCACCGACACATTCATCAGGTATGTCGGCCACCCTTTCGTCATTTTTGCTGGCCTTGCGTTAATGTCCAACCTGACAGCCACCCGGAGAAATTCAAATGTAGTATCAAGCCCCGGTCTGCTCAGGCAGAAGCGCTTATCCGCCAGCTTTGACACTGAAGCACGCGAGGGCGCGCAAGTAAGTCCGGGGATGGAAGATGAGAAGAAAGGGAGGGAAATGAATAGACGAGCAACTGGAGAGAGCGTTGGGGTGGAACGAGAGGCTAGGCGAGAGCAGAAAGCACAGGAGAAGCGATCCGGAACTGGAAGAGTCGACGCCAGAGAACACGGTAGCTTCAGCAGGCGTTCACAAGTCGGAGCGAGTGAGACCAATTGGGGGGAAATCAGCAGAAAGAGTGGGAGAGGGAACAGAACAGACGTCAAGGGCACGAAATCGACGGTCGTACTTCTCGAGTCTCCTGTCTTATGCAGTTCGTGTGCCCCAAGTAAAAAGGAGATTGGCGTGGAACGTGGACGGCTCAGCGTGCTAGTAGGTACAAGCTTGACGGTCCAGAACTGGGTAACTTAGTGAAAGATAACTTGGAGGGTTGTGGGTTGGCCATTTACGTAGTGTGGGTAGAACGTGTTCTGCGACGTATTATGGTATTAGTGTGAGTACTAATGAACAATGAATGGGAGGCGAACTATAGTTCCTTGGCTAGTCACTCGGCTTCTAGAATCGGAAAAATCGGCCGCGCGTCGTCGCAGAGGTAGCGGGCGCTCGGACCCGGAGAGGATTCGGGCGCTCCGAGGCATCTCGTTCCTTCGACCGTTACAACACCAGTTGCCTAAACTGGGGCAGTGGTAAACCAGATGAGTCTTTGTGAGGAAATACTGGTGTATGATAACAAGTGAGTGTCGTGCTGTATGTGGTGGAGTGGGGATGGGCTATGCACGAACTGAACTGAAGGATATCAATCATCCTTGTGATTCCTGGCCGGCATCCGTCCCCCATTCCGGCTGCCACGCTGGCACATCATTCCAGTGGTTCCAACATGAACTTGCATGTCAAACTAGGTAACGACTCGCGGCGTGGAGAGGGACACATGTGATGACGTATCGCGCTGTTCCGTCACTGCAGGGGTCGTGAAGTCGACTGTGACGGAAGCGAGCGGGGCAGAGGCGAAAGCGGAATGCCTGTGTTACACGTCATGATGCATCAGCCTACTTTCTCGCTGGCACCCACCTAGGTGATGGAACGATAGAGGCTGGTGTGGCTCATATTCCGGAAGTCGTATTATACTCACCTTTAGCATCCTCGTTGTGCCAGCGATTCAGGCACCCATATGACAGTTCCTCGGGACTTCTCTGACTCGAGGCGACCCACATCCTACAGTAACACAAGAGAATCAAGAGTTGGTTCGCGAAGGAAACCGCTCCGGAGGCCGGTGTAATGATTGCTACTGCCTCTCCGAGTCGCGCCTCCGATGCACCGATGCGCCGTTATAATGGCTTCCACCTCCCATTTCTGTTGCCAACCATTTCGCCCTATCGACCAATGGGCACATTCTATGGGCCGGTGATCAACGGACGTAGTTGTGGCCTAGCCACACTTATAGGACACCCCAGCGAACCGTGAGCACCGTCAAAAGTGACCGAATCTCCCGCTGTCCTGTGCCACCCATGTCTCCTTCCTCCCTTTCAGGGATCGATGTGCTCCTTCTGGCCCTCCTGGGCTTAGTTGCCCTTCGCTGGTTCGCGAAGAGAACCCCGCTTCCCTTACCTCCTGGACCCAAAGGATGGCCTTTAATCGGAAACATGCTCGACATGCCCAAGGGTGACTTCGCAAAGACTTACACAGAGTGGGCTCGGGTGTACGGTGCGTTGACCAGCCCCTCTTCTCCATGTGATCTCCTGAACCAGTCGCGCTCTCGTCTCAGGAAACATCGTCTACGCTAATGTCGCCGGCCAGCCACTTATCATACTTAGCAATGTCGAAGTCGCCAACGAGATGTTGGACAAGAAGAGTGCGATCTACTCAGACAGACCGGTTTTGGAAATGGCCGGCGAGCTGGCTGGGTTTAGAAATTGGACCGGGTTCCTCGCATATGGGCCGCGGTGGAGGGAATCACGCAAGTACATGCACCACGCGATCGGAACACGAGAATCCCTTGCAGAATTCGGCGGCCTTTTTGAATCTGAAACCCGGAGACTCTTGAGGGCCGCACTTCGTGACCCTGAGAACCTGCAGCAGCATGTCCGTCAGTATGTGGCCCTTCCTCCTTGACCTCGCGAGGCGAGAAGCATGTTCACTGCTGCTATTCAGTTCTGCAGGCACGATTATTGTCCGCATTGCGTACGGCTATCAAGTACAGCATGAGGAAGATCCTATCGTTGTGCTTGCAGAAGCCGCCATGCGTCATTTTAACCGCCTCAGGGATCCAGGACTATATCTCGTTGACTTTATTCCACTTTGTATCCTCAAACGCTCCTTGACTACTTGAACCACCCTGACGTGTATCCACAGTAAAATATGTCCCATCGTGGTTTCCCGGGGCGAACTTCAAGACAGTGGCCTCCGACGCGAGGAAGCTGCTCCAGGAGAATGCTGAAGTCCCGTTCCAATTCACTGTGCAAGAAATGGTCACTGGTTGGCGTTTTGTTGTTCGAGCAGAATGTGCTAACTTTCATTTTCTATACCTGCTCAGTCGAAGGGGGAGGCAAAAGCCTCCTTAGTGAGTAAAAATATACAAGATACATCCATGACAGAGATTGAGAAGGACTGCCTCAAATGGGCTGCTTCCTCTTTATATTCCGGTAAGTGCATTTTCTTTCTCGCCGTTTGTTTCTCATCCTCGCCTAGGAGGCGCAGACACTGTACGTGTTTCCTGCAATTGAGACTCGGATCAGCCTACATGAGATGTTCACAGACCGTCGGAGCACTCTCTAGTTTCTTCTTCGCCATGACACTTTACCCGGACGTTCAGCGACTGGCACAAGAAGAAATCGATCGTGTAATTGGTAGTGGCCGTCTTCCGACCCTTGTGGACCGTGGCAAGTTGCCCTACATCTCCGCTCTTCAAAGCGAGGTGTACCGCTGGAGACCCGTCGTATCAACCGGTTTGTCATTTAAAGTGTGCTCTACGTGTCAGCATGGATGATGGCCATGCAGCGTTCCCGCACAGGACAATTGAAGCTGACACACACAGAGGATATTATATCCCGAAGGGCTCGATTATCCTTCCAAACTTGTGGTACGAGACTTCCAAAACGTGCTTCTCTGACAACAGCTGACAGAATGGGGGAAGGCAAATGCTGCATGATCCGCAGGTATATTCAATCCGGATGTCTTCTCCCCGGAACGTTTCCTCCCGAAGGACGGTAAACCCGCAGAACAGAATCCGCGGTCATGTGTTTTCGGCTTTGGGAGACGGTAAGGCATTTTCTCCCTTCTTGCTATATGTGTTAATTCATAATCACCAAATACTATCCGGCGCACTAAGCATCTGTCCTGGTGAGTTTGTGACGTGGCTCATATTCAAGGCACTCACTTCCCAACTTCCCCTATAGGAGCGCAATTTGCAGATATCACGGTGTGGCTTGGGATCGCGATGACACTGGCGGTCTTTCAGATATCGAAGGTTGCCGAAGATGGTGAAGAAGTCATCCCCGGTAGCCCAAAGACCACCGTCTTCGTCGGGTTTGTCCTCTTCGTTTCCCCCTTCAGCAGCTAAATACATTCTGACACTGAGTCCGGTCTATTTCAGTCGTCCACAAAGATTCAAGTTCAGGATCAGTCCTCGGTCTGCGAGGGCGGAAGAGCTCATCTTGCAGTCATCGTAGATGCCACGGTGGTGTGTGAATGTGTAATACGAAAGAAGATAGTGTTCAGGATTAGATATATGACGGAGTCATTAGTTCATGCAGGAATAACATCGAGGCAGAAGCATCTGGGACACACCCTCCTCCTGCCGGGTTTTGGAAGCATTTTGTTTGTCCTTCTCGTACATTCGGAGCCTTGTTCTTCACGCGTCGTCTTCTTTGTGCTTGTGTATGGCAAAGGATGCTCTTTGAAGGCTCTTGGCGTTGCGCCCATTGTCATATGGCAGTGAGCAAGCAAAGTCGATCATAGTTCCATTCCCAATATGTACATTCGCCAAGATTTCCCTCTGGACTGCTGTTGCCCCGAGGCCCCCGAATCGTCTTCATGGACAATGCGATTACAAGGGAGTTCAACTTATTGTGAACCACCGGAATGGAACAAAACGATGCTTGGCAGGGCGGGCGCCTGGTGCTATGGTAGCATCGAGATAACAGAGGACCCGTTGCAAAGATGACCTTCATGAGCTATGGCCTGGGGAGGTGCAGAAATCAGAAAAAAAAAGTCATCGGGCGTTGAGAATAGCAACATAGGACTCAAAGATGGTCATGAAGCACAGAAAGAAAAATAAATATTGAGACCCGTAGGTCTACCACTCTGAAACAGCGTGTCATCCTTGTGCAGGGGCCATGCTAATCTTCTCTGTATCGTTCCAATTTTTTCGTATGCATCCCCGAAGGGAGCAATTTACTATGGGCGGGGTTGGATGCCACAGACACAACTTTTCATTTCGTTCGAGACGCGGGTGGGGCAGAACTGCCGTTTGCGGGAAGCCGGGCCAGCCACTGCTGACTAATGTCTTCACGTTGGTCATTGGCAACCGCGTCTGCGCGTCTGGTTCGAGACGAGACGAGCAGCAACGAACAACCGCACCATACTGTATATCTGTTCCTCGCGTTTAAGACTCCCCATGTTGGGTGTTGCAACTAAACTAGTCCTCAACCATATTCAAACCAACACTACAATCCATCCCGAATGTGGTGAATGCTAGCTGGACTAGGTCTACCTTTGTAACTGTGACGGATGCAAACTGACGAGGACATTCAATACGACCCGAGGAAGACAGATCTGTGGTTCCATTGCGCTCTGGTACGCCGCTCTCGTAGGACGGGTACGGTATACAAGAGAAATGTGTCATTGGGGCGCAACCACACCTTCGCCCGCCAGGAATGCCGAACCCCAAGCCACAACGTTGCGATCGCACTCTTGGCGTTGACACCATCATTGGAGGTGGGTTTGACGGTTATTGAAAGCCACGCTTCGTGATCGACAATATACGTCAGTCATGTCGGCACGTACCTTGTCTTTCGCGTTCTCCGAGATAGCATGTTCAGCGCTTCTGCCATGCGGGTCTGCGAGTGGGATCTCTCGTGGTTTCGTGGTTTATGAGGCACGTCCTATCTTCGATACCCATATAATTTAGTGATCAGAATCATACTGAGTTGGCTCTACTCCAGCACGCACGGAGATCCATTCCACGATGGAGGTTCCGACATAATAAAGTCCCCTTTCAATCTTTCGTCATCGACAGAGGGCGCGCAAGATAATTTACAGCGGGTTGACTCATCGTTGTGTGCTGACGTTCTTGCCATAGTACACCCAGGGAAATTAGTCCTTCCAGTTGCTGATGCTGTGTGCGAGTAGTTGGAGCCCAAGAAGTGACCTACCCACCCAAGACCGAAAATGTCGATTTCGGAAATATAGGCCGACCATCTCGCCATGAGCTCTTCCCGCGAACACCCAATGGCAGGCCCAAGATGACGCTGGTCGCGTCGTTTGAAAGCCTATCACGACAACCGATTTGTCCTGGAGTAGACCCCATGTCAAGCGGACAGCCACCATCTAGCACCTCATGTACCACCGCTGCTGACACATGCCAACGAGGTTACATTTCGAAAAGACCCTGTCGTTCCCAGTGAGCTCTTACAACACGGCTGACGAGACCAGAGACATGTCCCATGACTCACTGGCATACTGTATAAGCTTTTCTCCTCGAGGGCTACTTTGCAACGGACGAGAAATTGGCAAAACGGAATCTCCGTGCCTTCACCGTCTGTACGCACCCTGCACTCTGTCTTACGGGCTATCATCTCAGCGGGGTAATGGGGCTTTTAATTCATTGGATATCAATCGGTGAACGGGACGGTGCGGCCGTTCGGCACTCACAACGCTGCCTGTCTCCAGGGTTCTACCGGCGGACCTGGGAGGGGGGGGTTCATTAAAGTCACTCCCGACTGCACACATATCCTGATTTCTATATACGAGTTGTCCCGTCTTTTTGCCTGCTCTGCACCCGTGTTTGCATCACGATCACCTGGGGAAATTTAGCATCAAGCGACGGTCGGCATGGGAAAAAGCGTTTCTCCTCCAGTCGTCGTTCTGGTTAATTGGGAAATCCTGGATCAGAAGAAGTTATATTATCCCGTACGAATTTCAACAAGCTAGCGAGTGTTGTCCATCCCGTAACATGCTTCTAGGTGGGGACGGACCGCAGCATCTCAGAAGCTCTTTGCATGAACTTCGGTAATGGAGCGCTCGAAGCTAGTTAGCCTTCTTTCAGAGAATGCCATTCAGAGTTCGAGTTCGGGAAATAACCAGTGCTCACTATCTGCTCACCGCTAGCTCTCATCCCCGCACTCAAATTTATAGGATATGTGGGGTGCACCTTACCGCTTCGAGGATGCTTGGTGTGAGTAATGGTTCTACCTCGTGCATTTACAGTCAACGGACCTCGTGCTGAGCCCGAGAAGGCCAGGTGCGGCATCGGGATATCGGCCAGCCCGCGGAAGTAAGTCGTCGTAATGGTCGGCCGTGGAGATGTTCGCGTATGTATCGCCATGACTCTGTACGATATCCATTATGGTGCGGAGCAAAGAAACATGTGTATGTCCTTGCATAAACCGTGTGGCAGGCGCTTGGTAGAAGCATGGTTTTGGGCAGCGTACGAAACCGAGTAACAATAGGTGGTCAGATCGGTCAGATGCTGTTCTATCATCGTCGAATACACGTAGCACGTAGCATCGTGCATCCCTCCGTTTCCTGGGCTTGGCGATGTGATCTGCAGTCGTTCGAACACAGGATTTTCCACTGGAAACGTGGATATATAGTACATATGCTCGCCTCTGCAAATTCGAACAAAGGGAGATCACCTCTGCTCAACGGTGGAACTTGCAGCTCGCACGCACAATAGACGCTATGACAGGTCCGTGAAGCCCATGCCGATTTAACAAATAACACCTGCCCACGGTGAGAATACTGTAAGGATTTATTTAATTTTCTTTGTGCCTCAGGTCAACCATCGACTTCTCCCGCATTCATTCTCACGTCTGCTGGCCCTGTTTGGCGCCCGTCCACACCTGACGACCGTTGTGGGTGTGCGGAAGCCCGAGGACGCCGCAAAGGGATTAGAACACCGACAATCTCACCGTTCGCTGTTTGCGTTTCTACAGACGGAGGAACAGAGCTACCGCAGGCCACAACCGCGGGGGAAGTCGTGTGCCAAGGTGGCCTTGACAACAACCTCGCACGGCTACGGTATTTCCGGGCGGAGAGTAATGATTAATTACTGTCGGGCCATTCGCGTGCGGGTGATTGCTCCGGAGCCGGGGTCCCCGGCATTGCCAAACATCGGTGGCGGAAAAGCGGCTCGGGGAGAGGTGCGCTGCACCTCGGTGCAACATCAGGAAATCATTACCGCGCAGCATACTGTATGCGGTGATTTCCCTCGATATGTCGGCACGGCCAGGCGCTCAAACTGGTTGGTTGCTGATTACGCTTCAATTTATCAGGGATGTGCCTCAAAATTTCGGCGAGATGGATGGCCA
Organism: Russula brevipes; assembly: GCA_022496215.1. Classification (NCBI taxonomy): domain Eukaryota; kingdom Fungi; phylum Basidiomycota; class Agaricomycetes; order Russulales; family Russulaceae; genus Russula; species Russula brevipes. The sequence continues at coordinate 71,133 of WTXF01000087.1, read as the reverse complement.
AGCACAGATGGGCACGTCAGAAGATGAGGTAATCTATCCGCCAAGCAATTGATGCAGGGGTGGCACCAGAAAAAGTAAAGTGCCCCTCGAGTGCATCACGCGGGTCCTGAGGCCTGAGACCGTGATGCGGCGTGTTTCCATTAGAGTGTGTAACTGGTTTCTAAAGAAACTTGAGATTCGAATAGCTGAGGGATGGGAAACGGCGGCTTGAGGTGATACAGCATGGAACCATACTTGCAGTTTGCAGAAGACGTGGCATGCACGGCACAAAGGACACAAGACTTGATACACGGGGCCGGAGTCGATCAACAGAACACTAGTGCTGTCCCAAACCTGATGAAATCGGGCTGGCGGTGGTGATTTGATGGTAGTGGACGGAGTGAGGCCGAATTGCAAATGAGGACAGTGTGGGACAGTACGTAAGTACAGTACGTCCATTGTCTTTGGAAAATAGACAATGTGGATAGAAGACGCGACTATTCGAGGGTGGGGTGATTCCTGCTGAGATGAATGTCACGGCAACAAAGGACGTGAAAAACGGTTTTGTTTCGGAGTGCGGAAGAGAAAAAGAGGCAAGGGTCGAATTGTCATGGCAACCGACGCACAGCCGGTGAGACCGAGCGAGGCGAGCGTGCCGAGAGTCTATTGAGTCAAATCATAAAATAAATATAACACCCGCAGATCCCCTCGCTTCTCCCTCCCATCGCCCCCTTTCACCCCCCCGGCCTATCCTTTTTTTCTCGGTCAGTGACTTTCCCTCTCCTCCCTCTTTTCTCTAACCCTCTCCCCCAACAGGCATCTCTTCGGGCAGCCTGGTTGCGCCCCTGGTCATTCTTTCTTCTTCATTCAGGCATACGTAGCAGGCTGATCCAACCGCGGCAACACCTCCATCTACTTTCGAAAAAAAAAATGCGTTCCTCCGTCGTATCTCTCTTGTTTGCTGTTCTCGTTCCTCTCCTTGTGTCGGCTGCGCCGCTCCAACGGGGTGTTGACCCTGGTACCGTGCAAGTCCTTCGTGAGTAAATCCGCGCCTGTTGCCGATCCGGGGGATTGACGAGCTTCTGCAGAATTTGCCTTCGTCCTCGAGAACCTTGAAACGGAGTTCTACCGGCAGGCGTTGGCAAAGTTCAAGTCGTCCGACTTTAACACTGCCGGTTTTTCGTCTGCGGACATTGCCATCGAGCAATTCACGGCCATCCAATTCGACGAGTCGTCCCACGTGTCGGTCCTTGAGGTACCGACTCGTTCTCTCCCACCGCTGTTCCCTCGTGTCTGAACCTCCCCCTCCCTACCCAGACCACTCTCATTGCATTTGGCGAGCAACCTGTGAAGAGCTGCCAGTTCAACTTTGATTCCGTGCTGAAGGATGTTGCGACCATGGCGACGGTCGCACGGGTTGTCGAAAATGTTGGTGTTGGCGCTTACCTTGGTGCTGCGCACCTTGTCCAAGACCCGCGCGTCCTCACCGCCGCCGCCTCAATCGTGACCATTGAAGCACGTCACCAGACCATGTTGAACATCCTCCAGACTGGTTCGGCCATTCCCCAAGCGTTCGACATCCCACTCCTCCCCCAAGAGGTTCTTGCTATTGCTGGCTCGTTTATTTCGGGCTGTGACCTCGGCATCAAGGGTGCGTTCCCCAGTGCTGTCCCGGAGCTCTGTTTTCCCCGAAACTCACTGCTTTCTCGTGCTGCCATCAGCCAACCCCGCACTCACTGTTACCAACACTGGAACCGTCGCCATCGGGACCAAGCTCGAATTCAGCTCGCCCGCTCTCAATGACAGCCGTTCCGTAAGTAATCGTCGGATCCTTTCGTTTCGAGCACTCCTCTCACATAGACACATACCCAATTTCACAGAACTTCCACTGCCAGATGCTCGTCGGTGGTGCGCCCTTCTCCATCACCCTCCCGATCGACAATTGCGTCGTCCCAGAGGGCATCAACGGCGCCGTCGCCGTCTGGATCACGTCGGATGATCAGCCCCTGAACGGCGGTGCAGTGGATCGAGTCAGCAACGCGATCGTCGCCGGCCCTCTCATGACCTTCATCGACTCGCAGCAGGAATTGCTCGGCTCCCTCGTCCGCTCCGGCCAGAACAATTCGTCGCCCGAGGGCGGGAGCTCGTCCACGACGACCGTCAATCCCGAACAGGCCAGCTCGATCCTTTCCAGCCTCTCCACGAGCACGACGTCCTCGGAAGCCACTACCACGTCGTCCGGTGCCGAGGCTACTACAACCACCACGTCATCCGGTGCCGATGCCGCTACCACCCAGTCGTCCTCCGGTGCCGAGTCGTCCTCTCCAGCTCCAGGAGCGACTACAACCACTGGCTCCGAGCCGGCTGCGCTGGGCGGGTCCACCCCTTCACCCACGTCCTCCCCCGCGACTCCCGGTTCCGGCGGTGTCGTCGTACAGGGTCTCTCGATGGTGCCCATGCCTACATTGTCGGCGTGAACGCGGGACAGGTGCAGGGTCGGTAGTACGGATAACACAATAGTAAATATGACGAGACATTCCCCGCAAGTTCACAGCAGCACCATTCGCAATTTTTTTTTGTTGATTTTTGCTTGGTTTTGCGATCACCCCTCTCCCTCCTTTGCCGTTGCAATGCCGCTCTGTGTGCGCTGTTGCTCATATTCCCCTCCCCCGCTTTCACTTTTGTTTAACGTTGGTTTTACGGATGTACTGGAGAGCGGTACAGGTACTGGCAGTAGAGCGCCGAATACAACTTTACGAAGAGCACATTAATTGTACAACATACAACGACTAGTACTTGCACTCTGGAGTGTGCCATGAGGTGAGAAATTGGTGTGATTTATGAGTTTTGAGGAATGTGATTCAGTCAGTTGCGCAAGTGCGCGTGGCGACAAGAATAATAATTCTACTGCTTTGGATGTTTGTAGGTGCTGTAGCTAGTCCTCGCTCTCCTCGCTACTCGAGTAATCGTCGTCCTCATCATCCACCGCGACGTCCCCTCCCGCAAATTGAGTCATGGACATGGGACCCGCGCCCGCACCCACGCGCGACGATGCATGAATGATCTCCTCTTCCAAATCCTCGTCCTCGTCTCCGTACCCGCCGTCTCCATCCCCGTCTCCGTCCACGTCCCCGTCCCCGTCCCCGTCCCTGTCCCCGTCCGCCATCGGCTCGTCCTCCCCGAGCAACTCGCGCTCCAAAAAGTCCAGCCCGTCGTCATCCGCCTCCTCCTCGAGCGTGATCGTGATCTGCTGCTGCTGCTGCTGCTGCGGGTGGCTCGCGTGACCCGGCGTCGGATGATTGTCCGAGTGCCCCAGTATCTCGTCCCACTCGTCCTCCGATTCCATCGCCGGGGCTGTTGCTCCTCCTCCTGCTGCGGCACCGCCGCCGTGGCCGTGATACAGCCCTTGATGCGCGAGCGGGTCCGGCCCGGCAGATGCCGTAGGCAGCGCCAGGCTAAATCCTTGCGCTGACGGCGGTGGCGCCGGCGACGCTGTCATCGTCGTCGTCGTCGCTGTCGACGCCCGTCTCGCCGCGGAAGCGGGCGCGATCGGGCCCCTGATCTCAAAGTCCTCAACGTCGCGGTGCTCCAGGGCGGCGCGCTTCGCGGAGGGCAGAGCTGTACTAGGCGCCGACGCTGTAGGCGGCGCCGGCGGGACAGGCCGTGGCCGCGGTTTTGATGACGGTGCCGGTGCCGGTGCAGCTGCTGACATGCGAGCGGCCTTGGTGGAATGTGGCGTGGACGTGGGCGCGGATGCGGATTTCTTGGATGACGTGGGACGGGCTTTTGATGTTGTTGATTGCGCTGCTGGTGGAGGCGGTGGCGGGGCCGCCTTATGATGCGCGGCCGATGACCGGCGCGGCGCTGGGGCGGGGCGGGCGGGCGGTGCTGCACGCGGGCTGCCACGCCTGCCACGCCTGCCATCTCTTCCTCCTCTTCTTCTTCCTCCTCTTTTGGCGCGAAAAAGCTCGGGTCGGGCTCGCCCTCCGCGTCTGCGTCTGGGTCCGCGCCGAGGCCCGTGCCGGTATCTTCGAGTAGGGCCTCGAGCTCGTCGGCTGCTGTGCGCACCGGGGAACGCTGGGGCGTTTGTACGGCGGAAGAGGAGGCGCTGGGGCGCTGGGGCTATGTGATTGTGCGGGGTTAGAAATCACGGGATGCATTCATTGCACGCACGCAAGGGGAAAGATAGTGGGGCAGCATGCGGAGACAGTACGTACGGGACGCAGCCGGGGCGTGTTCGCGGCAGGGCCTTGCCATCAAAGTTGAGGTTGACGAGCGAGTCGAGCTTCTCGAGTGTGAACGTCTGCGTCGCCTCGTCGAATATGAGCACACACTCCCATTCCTTCGCGGGCTTCTCGTCGCCCTTGAATACATTCACCTCGTTACTCTAGACAGATTTCCCTATCAGCGTGAGGGAGAGCGGGGGAGGGTGGGGCGGACGAACGTTGGCCGCGGGTCGCTCAACCCTAACGGTGGTTACCTCCCTGCCCGGGTTCGCCTCGAGCGTACCGGGCTTGGTAGGGTCTATCGATGCGGGCTTGTGATTATCTGCCGAATAACAGATGAGCCCCCAACGGTGCAGAAGAGACCATTGCGGCGGAGCGGGGGGGGGGATGTGGCACGCACAGCGAAGGGCATAGAAGTCTCGCTCTGGGAGGGCCTTGCTTCTCTGAGGTGGCTGACCCTTGCGAGCCTTGAGAGCCTTGGAGAGGGACGAGCCTATGCTGACGTTGTGCCTTCCCGCGGTGGGCATCCAAGAGGATGAGGCGGTGGCCATTGGCGCAGGGAGGGGATGGATTATGGTGGGAAGAAGGGGAAGGGAGAAACAGAACAGGCCGTTCCACGGTCATTTGCGAGATCATGATTGTTGTTCGGTCCACAACAACACCTTGTTTCATGGGTTGGGCCCTTTTCCAATAGCCGAGACACGAGAAATGCTAACTGTTGTTGTGCCGCGAGTTGGGCCGCAGCTATATATGTCGGTGTGGTAGGCACAAGGAACACCACCTGGAACAACTCCACCACAAACTATATCTCGTCATCCCCTCCTTCACCTTTTTCCTTCTCTTTTTCCCACCTCTCCCTTCGCTCGATGGTTTGGCTCTATCGACCTCAGCTTCCAGCTCCCGTCGTTTGCGTTTTCGCTTCTCCTCGACCGTCGGCGCCGCCGCCTCGACAGGTGCAACAAACACCTCCGCACGCTCCACTCGGCGCTTCGCGGTGGCTTCAGTTTGCTGTGCAGGTCGTGAATTGGATGGCTTGTGCGTGGGTACACGATAAGAACACATGCCTTTTGTTTCCGCTCGTGCTCCTCCCGCCGCTTCTTCTCCGTAGGTTTGAGGAAGTATTCACCGGATTCCAGCTGCAGATCGATCTGGGCACATCACGTTGGTGGTGAACGCCTGCTTGGCCCATCGAATATAACAACAAACACGCACCTTCCGTGGGAGTTGGGCAGGAGGAAACGGCGTGTATAGTTTCTTCTCGGGCTTGGCGGTCTTGATGGGCTCCAAACCGGCGGCCGAACGTTCCACATTTTTGGTCTCGAGCCGTTCGTTCTTCCGTGCCGTCTTCTCCGATGTCTTGAGGTGCTTACGACGGAACTTGGGCAGGAAGCGGTCCCAAGATTCATTTGCAAGTTTCGGGTCCTTGGCCAATTCACGCCTGATCATCAATTCCTGTAAAACCGGGTTCGCACAATCCAATGAGTTGGTGTAAATGGTGGCGTACTTTAATCCGGTAGATTGGGTGAATGTTCTTCATGCAATCTAATATTATGCGCCGCACTTCCTTCAGAGATTTGTGCGGCCCCATGACACTGACAGTGCTCCCTTGAACCAACACGTAACACTGCGTGAGAAGCTCTATAGCCTTTTTTTTTGAGGGGGTTGAGAACATGATAAGGAGCGGTATGGTACAAAGACCGCGGAGAACGCACCTTGAGGGTGCTTCCATCGGGCCCGATGATGCGCTGCCTCCGCTTGACGAAGCGCTCCTTGTTACGCACCATATTCCCTATCTTGATGATGTCGCAAGAAACGCCATCATCCAAGATCTTGATGGCTTGCACAACCGCGACGCCTCGCGCAAGCAATTTGATCACGTCTCGTGCTTTCAATATAATATAGGGATCATATGTCTTTCTCGTTGTGCGGACAGACATGGAGCCGTGAATGAGGTCGAGCGTGCATGCCACATGCTACGTGGAAGGATCAGCACAAGGCGAAGCGACTCGAAGGGAAGAGGGAACGCACGTGGGCTTCCAAGGCTTTCGTGACTGCGCTCCAGGCCTCTCGGAGATATTTTTCGCGGTACTTGGGGAAAAGAGTTGCAAAGGACGATTCCTCGAGAAAAACGCCGCCCTTGTTGTCCCCCTCGGTGAACTTGTCAATTTTCCACTGCGGAAACGAGTTAACCACAGGAGCGATTTTTCTTTTTGTCACCTACGCTGCAATATGACGTGCGTGAGTGAGCAGCAACAACACAAAGATGAGGGGCTCACTGATCAATGTCGTCCGTGTCCCATGCTGCCAGTGAAAGAGAAGAATGAGCACCCTTTGGTGGAAACAGGAAAAACGAGAGTGACACGTTTATCCTTTCTGAATCTCTTGTTCTTGTTGACCTCGCCTTCGCCTTGAGTTGCCATCCTCGCTCGCCTTGAGGAGCAATTGCAAACGGGTGTCGAGTCGAGTCTGAGCCCAAGTCGCTGCTTCGGCATTCGGACCGGGTTCCCGCTTGCTATGGACAGCCCGCCGCAAACGGCCAACGGCGTGTTCGAGGATGTATCTATGCGGACAGCACTCAAGGGGCTTTGGTTGTCAACTCCTGTATGGCCTACTTTACAACCGATATGAGGCTTACGGCGTGGAAGTCAAGACCGACAGTATACAGCACTACTTTGGCCAATGGCACAGAGGTCATCCTGAGGTTCCTCAATGACGACACGGATGAATTGAACATTCTGAAATTTCTCAAGAAGAGTGCTGGGGTTGCGAATCATATTATTGATCTGCTCTGTGCTATCAATGTCTCCGTGGGCACTGCGATCGCCAGAGATGTCACTGAATGTCTTCTCAAGCTATGAGAAGTTTCAAAATACTCTGTGGTCTCAAGGGATTGGTGTTCCTACATAAGCACAGTATTTATCCGCCCTTTACTTTGATCTGAACAATGTCACTATCATAAGACGGAGGACACTCCCCGTACTCGCCACAACTATTCATCATCGGTTTTAGCTTGCCTTTCTTCGTGGAAGATGAGGAAACGCTGACGAGAGGCTTTTGCGGGACCCGTGGGTGGGTTGTGCTCGAGATTGGGACGGGATGGCCAGCTGCCTTCAACAGTTTAATTGACAAGAAGAGCAAGACTACAGACAAACACAACTCATGGGTAATGGTGTAAGGCGCGAGTTCAGACTCTTAATCTGAAGGTTGAGTTCGACCCTCGCGGTGGGCTCCAATTTGTAAGGCGCGAGGTATCACGTTCGTCCACTTAGGGAGAGTGTTGACTAGGTCTCCCGCGTCTTCCAGTCCTCGGAGACGATCTCCAGGAACTTCCCGAGGTCTCCGATCACGTTCTCCGCGTCCCTCAACCGGGGCCCGTTGACTACCCGATAGTCTTGAGGTCTTTCGAAGAGGGAGAGAGGAAGGAAGCTCAGACGCGTCGTGTGAGGAGTTGAGAGGGGAACTTCGCCCCGAGTGTGTTGGTACAGTTATGCTGTGGGCACATCGCCCTTTTTATACATCTACGCTATGCATTCTAATCTACTGGCCCCGGATCTTTGGGGAGCGGCTAGGGGCTTGAGAAGTTTACAACAAAGCCGGCATTGTGATCTTTAACAAGTGGCCTGCATCGTACCCAGACGCGGCTACAGAGTCGAGGCGGTTTGTGACCGGTGACTCGAGGTGGCCCAACCGGGCATGGTACCTTACAATGGGAAAGATAAGAATATTAATGGAATGGAGACGTGGCTGGGCTATGTTGGAACGAATCGCGCTGAGAAGACATGGCAGTGCTACTTATAAAGTACGCTTTACTTGATAGCTCTCTCAACCAACTTTCTCTCTAACTTTTCCACTTTGCCAAGTTCCTCCTTCCAACTATTTCAGATAATTCCCCATATCATGTACCAAGTCTGGATTTACCCTCCGCGGAGATGCGCACGGCTAGTGGTCCTGCATTCGTTCCATTGTTGGTGGCCACAGTTGCCATTGGGATCCCGCGCTACCAATATGCAAGTTCATGCCACTTCACGGCCATCTGCACGATGCTGTGGAGCGAATCGACCTCATCGAGAGAACTCCTGCCCGCGCCAGCCACTACCGCTCGGAGTCCTCGCGCTGCTGCAGACCGAGCGTATTCTACCAGTCGGCCGGGCGTAAACGGTGCTCAGAGACGATTGTCAATTCTTATGGCACGCGGAAGCGGTCGGGCATGCATGCGGGCGGGCAGCAGGCAGCATCACGGGCAAAGTCCGAGTCCGAGTCCGAGTCCGAGTCCGAGCTCATGATGTCCGACCCCAACCACAGGTTGCTTGTGAGAATGCCCCGAACCCGGGGTCGCTCAGCCTTACCGTAGAGACGCACGCTCGCGCCAGGCACGCCAAGAGCGAACTCTACAAATCCCGTTAGCTCAGGCATGTGTTCCATTCGATGAGTCCAGGACATCGAGCATCGCGGCAGCAGGTGAACTTGGAGAGAGAGGATAGCGCGCGGAGGTGACTTTCGTACTGCGAGGCCTCGCAAGCTTCGATTGTGTACTGGCCGGAACCGTGAGCCCGAGGTGCAATCATTCACAAGAACTTGGCCTAAGTTACGGTGTACGCGCAAAGGTCATAATAAAATGAACAGTTTTGACACGAACGCACCATCCCCCAAGAGAAAAAAAACATCGCCACTCCAAACATACCAGCGCCACGTAGAGATTCGACAGCTTAGCCCTTCCTGCGATGTGTCTCGAGCGCGAATTGCAATTTGGCGATCCCGAATTCAGAGGGAAGCGAACACAAGAAGACAGACGTTTGTTCGTGTTCTTGTAACCGTCTCGATGGCCGCAGTCCGCACAACCAAGACGGTGATCTCTTCGATATAAATTACCGGAGGGCAACGTTCAGTTTCCGCGCCCGTCGTAGACCAGGCAAAAGTCTTGCTCTTGAGGACCAACGGCCGAGGCGCGCAGCCGCATCCTTGGATTCTACTTCCCTTCGAGAGGAAACGTGCAACGGGAAGGGAATGGTGCGAAACTGGGGTAGGTGTGTTCCTTCTGGCAGCGGAACGATGATGGAGAGACGCGTGCGTGCACCCTCCACCGAACGAAACGTTCGCCTTATATGTTTGCAACCTCTTTCAGCGAAGTCCACGATGTTGATGTTTTTGAAGTGCAGCCAGCTTGCGGCCCAATTTCAGTACTAGTGCAGGGGGCAGATCATCACCATTTGGTCAGCTAGAGAGAGGGAGGAAAACGTGCGCCGACCAAGGATCAAGAATGCCCGACCGCTTTGCAGTTCCGGTTCCGGTTCATTTCCAGGACAAGGACTCGCCACACATAGCCACCTCGACCTCGGAACTACGACCCCAAGGATCGGAAGGGTACCCTCAGTCGGACACTTCGAATTTCTCGCACAATTTCTTACTCAATCCCCACAAATTTTGATACACCACTTATTGGGCTGCTGACGGCGGGTGACGCGGGGTTACATTACGAGCTAAGTGAGGCGAATGATCCAAGCGACAGGCCAGGGACGATTTGATTGACATTGCCTCTGCGTCCTATGAGATAAGATGGCCGACAGCCACATATTCGTACAGGTTACACCAAGGTTTACATAGTTCTAAAAAGGTCCACAATAAAAGGACAGGACACGCAAATTATATTATTCATAAATCACTTTTTTCCCCTCTGTCTCTGAAAATGATTCACGTGCGACACAGAGGTGTCATGGCCCAATTGGCAGGCGCTGGATGGCCCGCGCGGCCAAGTTGGCCGTGGTGGTGAGGCGCGACGTGAACCCGTTCGGGAGGGCCATGCGGTCGATCGCGTGCGGTGGGACGTGAGGAACGGTCCACTTGCTGCGGACGATGGAGAGCTCGCGTGCGAGTTTCTGGGACAGCGTTTCCAAGCGCTCGTCGAGCGTCGCGATGCGCTTGTTCGTCTGCGCTTCGTCGGATTGCGCTGCGAACAGGCAGGCGACCCGCGTGTAAGTAAAGTACAAACACCCCACCCCCCCGAGCTCAGCCGTCAGGAGACACACACATACCTGAGTGGGATATCCAGTTTCGGTCGATCTCAAACCACTCCTCCTGTACCCGTTCTGAGTATCTAAGGAAAGAGGCGCCCACCATTCAAGATAAACACCCGAGGGGCGACTGCGAGTAAAAAACCAACGTACTTCCGCTTCGGTCGCCCATTGTTGTCGAGCGGTGAGAAGGCACATCGATGCCCCAAAGCGGCGCGCGCATAAATCTGCGTTCTCCGTCGCACGACCACGGGCGGCACGCAGGAGAATGCCATGGGTGAGCAGGCCTCACGTGAACGGATGTCGGGATCGTGCACGATCTCCGCGAGTCTTTCTAGCGCGTCGTCCAAGAGTGCCGGATGTGACGGTAGAGGGTCCGAGCGCGCGGGGGGAGGCGTGCGAGGAATGATGCGAACACGCGATTGGCGATTGATGCACACTCGGGCACCACACCTAGGCAACCTTGTGCACCTGGATCGCATCTCAGCGGGCACATACAAAGGGAATTCTGAGAGCGCATGTTACCTCTGATGAAATAGAGCTTGGCGCCGTCCTTAGCATTGACGAGCTGCTCTTGCACGAAAAATGCACCATCTGCTGGAAAAACCTCATTCGAATCACCCTGGGAAAGTGGGAGTCCTTTTAGTTAGATCGTCGCTGGCGGAGCATCGCTAGTCCATACATGGATGAGTAAGACAGGTTGGGTTATTGACGCTAGTAGATCTTGGGATGGTCTTTCGACCTGAGAAAGACGTGAGACACGATCGTGAGATACGTCAGGAAACGTACGCTAGCGATCAGACAGCCCAGGTGTGAGACAACTATCCGCCTAAATGGGGGATAGTGAACTTCCAGGTGAGCAATGAGCTGTCAGATGCATCAGTTTTGCGCCACAGTCCATCGCGAACCAACCTACGTCGTCTTCGAGGTCCACATTTACGTCCTGGGGCATTCCATTACGGCGCACATCTCGACATCAGTGGGGTGAGGCGTACCTGACCGCATAACGTCGTGACGACGTTCATGAATGCGTGCTCGATGGTCTCCATCTCCTGCGCATAACACCACGACTGGACAATCTCGTTCAAGTTGTAATGAGTTCTGATATCCCATGGGCATCCCAGGTCAATATGGCATCCGAAGAAAGAAAAAAAAAACTAGTAACTGGGGGGGGTTCTCACATGTCTGGGTCGCAAGGCACAGTGAGCAGTGTCAAGCTCAGGCACTTCGTTGGGAAACTTGGTGGTTGACATCCATTCAGTCCGAGCGGATCGCCCAATGCAAAGCCGTCAGCGAAAAGGGAAAAAAAAAAATCCCGAGACCCCCGCTCTAAACACACTCACATGGCGGCAAAACGCAGTGCGCACGACGTCGCAAACATTCGCACGCCCACACATGAACAGCGGGAATACAGAGCGCCTGCAACCCCAAGGAGCATTATCAGTCGACCGTTCCTCAATTTCGACGAGTGGCGAGGGTGTGTGGGGGAAGGGGGGGAGGTCGGGGGCAATAAGCGAGGTTTGTGATTGGAGCGCCTACGGACCTCGAGCGCGAACGCCACATCCGCGGCGTCTGTCCAGCTATCCTGCTTCCCATTGAGGCGCGACGTCGTCTGGCCGGCATGGCGCGCGTCGAACGCGATGAGGTTGTAGCAGCTCGCGAGGCGCGGGTCCTCGAATTGGGCGGCGAGCCACGCGGAGTCGAGGAACTGCGGGTGGAGGAGGAGGACGGTTGCCCTGGTAGGGTCGAAGCCGCCGACGGTGCCTGTCGCGGAATTGGTCATGTACCAGAGCGAGGCGTAGTCGTCGTGGGCGTTTGGGAGGTCGACGTAAGGCATTTGCTGGGGTTGGTCTGGCCTCTGATGTGTTTGAAACCGCTACTTGGGCCTTTGGGATGTGCGCAGCAAAAGGGAAATTCAACATTGCCGGTTGCCTCACTGGCGTTAATAAAGGAAGTCGCCTGACGGGCGGCCGAGCGATATTTAATAATCGTAGACCAGGTGGACTGAATTACACAGGGCAACTAGTGCAGATTTTACGGCGATCTAGCCTAAACGGGGCCTTCCCACCCTGCGATCGTGCCTTCATTTTGCTTCCGAGGAGCGAGGAGGTCGAGAGGGAGTATATATCTACCGCCCCATCCCTGCAGACACATCAGTAGGGGTGCAGCTCGTTTAGCAATGACTTAAAATGTCGGGGTTGCGGCTGCAACGCACTCCGCATATGTGCTTTTGGCTGGAAAACGGGTCACTGCCGGTATACGTAAGGCTTCTCCGTTTCGCGCACATGATACTCGAAGGCAGCGCCGCAGTTGCTACCTGGCGATTTCACGTCTCGTCAACGACGGGATTCAGGAAGCACTACTCCTCCCCCCCTTGGCGCTTGGTGCACTTGGGAGCTTGGTGGATGCTCAGAATAACAACTGATGAGAGACTTTCAAAACGAAGCTGCCTGCCACCCGTGTATGGATGGCATCCGGCTTTCAGCGCATCGTCTTATCCACCCCAGTTTACACGCACTCGTCTCGTTCATTCGTATCTGAACTGCTACGTACTCGGGTTGGCTTGGATTACAGGGCAAGGAGTGGGGTAAGAGATAAGAGAGATATCGTTAGAGTTTACTGGGCGCCTAATGTCCCAGAATTGGCTCTCGGCGGGGCGTACCCATTCTCAGTGGGAGCGGCGCCTTTGGCGTTGGGAAAATTTTGCGACTAGGAAGACCAGGCAATCGTCCATGGGAACCAAGTGGGAAGAAAACGGTAAAAGGCGAATGCGAAGCCTCGCACCGATAAACTGACGCGCTTTCCGGACCCCAAGAGTACTGTCCGGCGTCCCTAATCGTCGCACGGAGTCTTCACTTCACTTGTCAGCGCCGAGATGAGCATAAGTGACAGTACTACTAGTAGTGCTGCGGTGCCGTGACCCAAACACGGCGAGCATCGCGACCCTTATTTGTACACCCCCGCTCCCGCATAAATGGAAACGGTGGGGGTCACGAGGGATCTAGAAGGTCTAATCGAGATGAGGCCGTATGAGGTTATTACGTTATCTGTAATCCCCACCCCGAGCCCTGTACGATTGCCGCGCCACCACGAGAAGCACGCTGGATCAGAGAATGCGGGGCATTGAGGTCCATAGGGTCTCTCTTCAGCGTATTTGGCGGACCTTTGAGGGAATATTAGCGTTGCTCTCGCTTATACCAGTAAATGCCCAATAAACAATCTCGGTGCCTAGCAGACGATCGACACGTACGGAATACCAGGACTCGCTGGTGTATCACGCGAAATTGAGATCGAGTCAACAGCATAACTTACATCCGAGACCGAGGGTCTTAAAGTTGGAAAATCAACGTACAGTAGAGGGGTCCAGCCATGAGGACATACGCGTAGAATTTTGATAATTGAAGCACGTTGACGGTGGCGGGGTATATATATATATCAACCCCAATAACCTACGAGCTGATGGCTTCAGAGGCGCGCAACTGCCTCGGGTAGCACCTTCAAGCCGAGGAGAGAGCCATGTTCATGTATGAGCAAACCGACTTGACGGTCTGATCGAGAAACCTCACCGCTGCTTGGTCCAAAACCATCCACAACTTCCACAGAGGCAGTGTAGAGGAAATATGGTCGCCAAGCGTGCCGATGGAGCGGGGTCATCAATCAGCTGGATATGCACATTTGGTTCCGGTGTTGGCATCCCAGGAATCCTGACGGCACACAGGCCCGCGGCGTAATCATAGAATCACGGATATGAGTTCCGGCTCATTCATGCGACGGGACCACACCTAGCGTCTGGCAGAAAATTTTCAGGTGAGCTCAAGTACGCGCAGGGCGTGAGCAGTATTCATGGGTGGTACGAGGGTTCAAACGTTCAAACCCACCTCAGAGTCTTCAATCTGCACCCAGCACCCTAATCTCCCGCTTGTGTTACCAGCCGGCTAACAGAAGTTTAATGAGACCACGGTGTTGCCAGTCAGGTTTGTACAGTCGAGCATGTTCGCGCAGTCGCAGTGGACGTTGGTTAATGAGTAGAGACGTGGCCATCGCCAGCCAGACACGAGATCAACTTGTGGCGTGTTGAAGGGGGGTAGGATTTTACAGGTGGGAGTAAGGCATATAAGCCCCACCCAAACTGCGCGAAGGTCGGATAGCTCATGTAAGCATTCATTAACGACCTACGCCCCCTCCACGGTGAAAGTTGCACAAACAAAATGACATTCAATTTCCGACGGTCAGCTTACGGCGTGAACCCTTCCCATTGAACGGATGGATTGCGTGCCCATATCGCCTGGTCAGGGCAGGCCGCAGTGTCCAAAACGACCAGAAGCAGGCAGTCACCAGAATCGCGTTGACAAACGAGTTGCCGTATCTTTAGAGTAGGGTAACCGACAAACCCTTTGGAGTCGTTGGTAAGGTGCAAGAGGAGAAAACCGGCCGGTACCATGTTTTTGCCGGATCTTTGTAGTCACACCTGAAACACGGGGACCCCGGAGCCCAGCTTTTCAATTCGGGGTGGCTCGCCTACCCTTCGAGTATCACATCGTGGCCAAATAACGTATCGTTCACAGGGGGGAACAACACGGAGACCAGGCGTAGCGGGGCAGGATGAACGATCACTGGGCTGGACCACTCGTGGACAAGACAGTCTCCAAGACATGCGCGACCCTACGCTGCTTCTGATAGAAGGGGTTGCCTTGGGTGAGGACCCCAAATTCCACGTGAACTCGAGTTTTGCGCACCTCCACATCACCTGCATCTTCGGTCACGAACATCGTCGGAACCTTTAATGCCTCGAGACGCGTTTGCTGACCCCGTACCAGGCCATCCCAAGCGGAATGTACCCGCTCGCTGTCAAATTTTCTCAGCTCAGTCCGGAAAGCGTCGGACATCAACTATATTCAATGGAAGGTGGGGCTCAGCGCGAATGCAGAAAACCGAGAGCAGAGGACGGCGGGGTAAGACATATTACCTCTGCTTCTTGGTTCGACAAGCCGACTCCGATCATCTTTGCCCTGCAGGGGGGATGAGTGATAGAACAGCAAAATAAGACAGGTGGTGTACTTGTTCTTAGCAACTTTCACCTTCTCTTCGTGCTTCCTCCGGATATCTTCCCTCTCCCGCCATAATTGTTTCTCCAGTTTATCTTGCTCTTCTTTCATCTTCAAGGAGAACGCAGGAGTGAAAAGGTGAAAGGAAGAGGTGACGACGAATATAGTCACCTTCGAAAGGTTCTCTACGACATGCGGGTCCTCCATTATACGAGATATATGCGGCAAAGCATGTTGAAACGAGAGGGTGCGGATGTCCTGGTAGGGCTGGGAAGTATGGGGGGGATCGGGTTTCGGCACTGGCACCGGTGAGGGGTTCGCAGATTCAGGAGGTAGGGGGGGTCGCTCTAGTGTTCGGTCTCCTTGGGTAGCATTGGAAGTGAGTTCTGGGCTCTGAGAGGCACATAACTGAGACAAGAGTTCGGCGACAGAAGGTGTGCTGTGCGATGGGTTGCCCGAAATCGAAGATGGTCTTATTGAGGTTTGGCCCGAGTCCCCAGGACCAGGAGCAGGGACGTGCAACGAATCAGATTGTCGAACGCTTTGAGCGGGGGGCTGTGTAGTCGGGTGCGCGACCAAACTGGATTCGAGAGCGGCGGCCCAGGCTTGTGAGCTTCGCAAAGTATCCAACAGGGCCTTGACACCCTCTGGGTCCTATGATTAATTTTATCTGGTTTCAGCGACAAATGGAACTAGTTGTCCTCATCCATACATTAATGTTGTGGAGGCTCATCTCTGGAGGCTTGAGGCCTTCAAGTTGCGCCCGCCGGGGGATCTAGCTGGACCGAACTGAGCACAAAAATGGAAACGTGGGAGCTCATGCACTCATGCTATCCCCGCTGTCAGGCACGCTTGGCCAGGGAGCCGGCCAACGAGGCTCTCACTCCTGCTAATGCAAATGGGGAACAGCGTCTGCCTCATTAAAGACCCTCAGAACCAGAGTCGGCATCCTCACCGCCCGCCGTCCAAACTCGATAAGCTTTCGGGGGCCCGGGCCATCACAGTTCTTCTCCTGATCATCCATGACTAGCATGACTACAGTACCCAAAGGCGGTGTGGAAAATCTGTCTATTCGCAATAGCAATATTGCCATGATTGGGTCCGTAACTAGCCCATGCCAGTTGTGGATGGTACTGGCATATACGTATGGTTTGATTCGTAGCGCTTCTACGAGTCAACATGAACTAACTACTGCATACGTGCGCGTAAATCCCCTCTATCTTGAGGTTATTCGTATTGCTGTCGAGACATACAGTACCCACGTCGTGGTCTCGTGGATGGTTGAAGTGCTCACGAGCAAGTCTTATCAAACAGCCGTAAGTGCGATATCTCTATCTCGCCGGGACATGCCGCGCCAATTTGCGCCCTGACTGGGCGTGACCCACGGTGGTTTCAGGACAGGGAAAGAGGACTTTTCAATGGATCATGCGATCATGGGAAATGCCCGATTCTAACAAGGCGCTGACTCGACCCCATACTCGCACGCTTGTTTGTACGACTTTCGGTGCCAGCAGGTTCATTCTGTAATGTTCGGCGCCACTGGCACTTGTCCAGCGCACATCCATCAAGTCCAGAAGAAGATGTGCATCAAGGCCCACCTAATTATGCTTTGTTTGGCTCTATTCTAATTTTGCACACCCAAGAGCATTCGGTGGCACGGGCTCGTGACCGATTACCCGGGTAGTGATCTAGGGCTACTGCTTTCGATGCCGTTTCTCCGCCAGTTCGATACACAGATTTACAGGAAGCAGCAGTAGGTCAAGGAAGGCCAACCAACCCCCCGAACCTGAACTCGTGTCACTCACTCATTGACATTCGAGGGTGAGCTGGCGCTCTCGAGGCTGATAGTGGCAGCAGGGCAAAGGGCTACTGCCAACAGTTATCACGATCTTGCAAAAGTGCGCCATGACGGCCAGCTGTGCTAGGCGATATCTATGTTCCGGTGATTGCTCCAAACATCCACGAGGGGGAGCTACGTAGACCAAACCCTCCACGCCAGAAAAACGAGATACCTGCGATAGCTTATCGTATGGCATCGAACCGGAGTCCACAAATGTCTGCTCGCGGCTCCTCCAGCCTTTGCATATCCGCTGACGTCTACAAGAGGGGCGAGGTAATGAGTCATAGGTGGATTACATCGTTCATCCGGAGCTAGAGAGTAGCGTCATGCGATAAATGCCGCGGTATCGCGGCATAGCAGTGACGACGCTGGGGGCCCCAGCTTCTGCAGCTTCTCGTACACGAGGCAGATCATCGTCGAGATAGGTACCCGGCTGTCAATTTCTGCTGGTTGTTCCACGTATGGAATCCGGGAGAAGCTATGATAGATATCAAGGGGGCTATGGCTCTGCAGTCGAGCCTCGTTCGCACCTTTTTACCAAGTTTCAGCTCCGTATGCGCATTCTTCGTCTTCCATCCGCCGTGTAAGGTCATTGGTCACGAGCAGCGCAGCTCGCCCCGCAGCAATTCCTGGCATTTTCACCCATAACCCTGCAATATCCAGGCATGCAGAGTCACGGCACAGTAATTGAACCGGGCAGGAATAGAGCACGCAGCACATCATAGGGGAGGCTAGCCAAGCCCAGACCTTTGGGGGCGTACAGTCGAGAAGGCAGGACAGTGTTCTAAACCAGCCAGTCAACTGCCACTTCCTGGGGTCTCTCCATGGACAAGAAAGATCTCAATCAATCTTCTTGTTCCGCCTCGGGAGTATCAACTTACTGATATGCCAACTGGGAGGAACCTAATGAAACAGACCCTCTAATTGACACGTGTGTACTTGGAGCCCCACATGCACTCTTCGTCATCTGGGAGTTCGTTGTAAGTACAGTACACGTTGTGGGGCTAAATGGATTGGGGCCACGTATTGGGTCAGAACCGCAAAATGTCATATCAAGACATGTGGTACTGTTCCGAGTGAGTTTATCCCCAAGAGATTACCCCTGACGGACCTACGGGAAGAATGGCCGCCCTATGCTTTCACGTAGAATGCCCGCGTAATAATGAGTTGCGCGTTTCTTGAGAGGGTCTGATTGATGGTAAGGGGCCAAGAAGCAATGCTCCTTGAGAGATATTAAATTAAATGGGTCCCAACTCCCATGAGCGATTATAGGGCTTCGAGGGTGGGTGCGAACATTGCACATGTTAATTCAGCCCTAGGACAGCGCCTCGCCTGCGGAGAAGGCTCGAGAAGGTATTACGGAGACCCAATTCGTCTTTTTCATGATCCAACGCGCTGGTTCGGGCTTGCTTTTGGACAAGTATAACAGGGTTTGCGCGCCGAGTAAATGGGCAGGAAATGAACCGAACCAGGGGGCAGCAAAATCGAAAGCGGGGAAGTGGATTTCGAGGACAAGGTTGGGTTACCAAGTTTCGGATCCCTTGCCCTCGGTGTTTGCCATCGGCAACAGCTGACAGGTTAGTACGGCTTTTAATTGGCGCGTCGAACCTGTGTTGTATAAGGAACCGAACATCCCTGTGGTTGCACCACGGCCGCTGACACCCAGGCAATTGAGGCCGTGCCGTTGTCGCGCGCATCTCCGAGCGGCGAAGAGCATGCGTGAGGGTGACCTATTTAATTATCAAGATGATGTATGATGATAAACTGTCGACTGCGGTGCTAATGATGTGTGACATCTGTTTGATGGACGTGATCTGTGTGACCAGTTCATACAGCCGTTCGAAAAAATGACCTCAAGATCGCATGCTGTTTCAGGCATCGACCAGGGCCGTGGGAGGGTCACGAGATTCTGGTCCGGCACCCCGGCGGGAAAACCGACTGCGTGGCAAGTGGCAAGCTTGCTCCGTAACACGAGGTTCGGACCGTTTGTCTCCTTCCAGACGCCCAGAATGGCGATGGCGAGTCCCTGATCTTGTTCATACACTTTCCTAGTATCCTGACCTATCCTGACCTGTCTCTGCGCGGCATGGTCAGGTCAGGGGCGGTGCGGGCTACCGTGTCCTGAATAACATTTAAACCCCACCATGTTTTGATCTTCTTTCAGTGGAGTGTACGCCCGCCCCCCGATTTCGCCCTTGGACACCCACCACCCACGTTACCGCAGCCGCGTGAAGATAACCTGCCTCTCCGCATTCCGACTGGCGTGCAAGATTGGCCAAGGCTTCTTTCCTCCCCCTTTTGGTTCATCAGTTCCGTGTTGACGTTATCGCTCCCCCTGGAACCCGCGTCGTGCTGCCCGTCCTCGAGGCTGCTCAGCTGTTCCCCTATTCCAGTCCCCTCCCCCTCTGCAAGAAGACATCTGTCAAGCCGGTGTGGAATCTAGCCCCCGTCTCTTCTATATAATCATCCCCCCGCGTTGACCCAAACCAACCCCCACTCATTGCTCCCCTTCCTCCTTTCGCTGTTCCCGCCGTCCATCGGACATCGATCATTCCTCTTCACCATCCACCATGACCGACTTCCGTCGCCGTTCTTCCTTTTCCGGTTCGGGTTCAGGTTTTGGCCCTGGTAGTGGATTTCCCCCAGGGACCGAAGCTGCATTCCGTCCTGGCCGTGACTACAACGAAATGTACCCGGAGGTGAGCGGCCCACCCAGTTACCCTCCTCCACCCAACTCGGGAGTTGGTCGCTCCTTTCCATCCATGCCTAATGCACAACACTCGTCCTCTATGTCACAGTCATTCCAATCCGGAGGCCTTGGATACGCATCTTCTGGTGGAATGCCCTCGTCTTATCCCACTCGTGAGCATAATCTCTTCGCCCACGACTCCCCGGACATGGAGCAGACCGGCATGCCCCCCGCTACCGCAGCATTCCCGAGTTCGTATGATGGCTCGCCCCTGTCGGATAATCTCGTACCGCCTTTGCTCGACGATGGCTTCGGCAGAGGACGTTCCCTCAGCATTGGCGGCGGCGGCGGCGGCTACGGCCCACCTGCCCTGATGCCTTCCGCCCCGCCTATGACGCCGCACCCGTCACAATATAGCGGAAATCGCATGTTCCGCTCATCCAGTGTCGGTCCCATGGGACATGCGGGATTCGGCGGAATGGACCCATATTATCGCCCGGGAGGCCGTATCAACATCAAGTTTCGCTTGAAGGGTGCACAGCACTCTGGCGTCTCGATCGCCGAAATCCACCACGGAGCGCGCATCTCGCAAGGGTCCGGCTACTTGCTACATGACGTCGCCCCAGATATGTATCATCGAAAGATCACGCTCAAAATCAGGGTGCGTCTCTTCTTTCGGTTTTCCTAGCCCTCCGTCCCCTCGATTGTTTGTTGTGTGTACTTGACTGACACAACTTGCTGTTAGTGGTCTGGCTACCGTTCGAATACATACGATATACCACTGAGCGGTGATTACAACGGGTTTGTCAACCTGCCAAGCCTTGCCCGCCGCACCTCAAGAGCGATCGTTCACTTCATGCAGGTAAAATTTCCCCTCTCCATCTAGTCTTACAACATCAGACTTATTCGTTATTCGCAGCAAAATGGCATTAGACTCCCTCATGACCGTGTGGTGGTCCACCGCCTGGAGGAGATCAGTCCTGGTGTCTGGATTCCAGTGTTGATGACCCACTGATGTAACCGTAATCTTAAGTTATTTTCCATGCTTATTGTTGATGCTCAGCACGCGATTACGTTCTGCATCTGTCCATTCTTGAGTATGATATCACCCCTCGTCCGAGGAAAGACTTCAACTTCGTGGTTGGGAGTCTCGTAAAGCTGTAGCGAACCTTTGTGTTCCCTTGTACGCCTAGGATGTAAAACAGTTGTACCGTACGTCACCGCACACCATTTGGAATGGGATGGCATCAATCATCTACAGACACGTTTGACTGCCTCGCGCTCGTGGGTACGAGGGTTAGCTTGACGCAAGGTCTCATTGAGGCAACTCATCTGCGATCGGGCACAATGATCGATGATCGAGGGATAACGCCGGAACAACTTCATCAAGAAGGCATCCCAAAAGTATTACTGATTTAGATCAATGCGATATGATAGTAGCAGCATAGGGAAGCATCATCACTACGAAGCAGTCGGACATGCCAAAGTTAGTATCGCCTGGTGGAGAACTGGTGGCGCTCGGCTGCTTCACGCCTGCGCACGCGGCGCGGCGTGCTCCGTATGCCGAGCGCGCGTTTGATCTTCGTCATGAGCGGTACGTGGGCCAAGTCTCCACGGCCCTGCTTGGCAGTAAAGCAGAGGCAACGTCAGCTAACCCAAGCTAACCAACATACAGTAGGAACCCCCCACGCACCATGAGGCGAAGCTCCTGCTTCGCATGACGCCGCCCTTCGTGCGTCGTATTGGGGTTAGTGAGTGCCGCGCCTGGAGGAGAACGTGTGTTTTCGATGGGGCACAGGGCGCACCCCGGCTAAGCTATCAAAGTTGGATGTATGCGTGGTACGTACGGTATCCGCCGGCGACACGATCGTGGTCCCTGCGCGGGTTGAAGTTCCAGCCACGTCGCCTACCTGTGGTGGTGACGTTGGGCTCGGCGCGCATCCTGTGACGTCTTCCAAAAGCGGCATTATTAAGTTTGAGGGGGGAGGTGTACGCGGTATGAGCCGTAGGTATGGTATGATAGATAGACGAATTTCCAATTTCCTATGGAGGGTTTGACAGGCAGGAGGGGGTGGGGAAAGATAGGATATGATCGGTCGGTTGTTGCAGAGAAGTAATATTCTCGGATGAATTGGTGCGAAGCTGGGGTGGAGGCCGCTCTTTTTATCCTCTGCAAGCATATTGGCAACTCCATCATAGTTTGCAGCTCCATGGAGCTTGTGGGGCAACGTTCTCCAAATTGCGAGGATCGAGTGGAGGGCCCCAGGTATGACTCCACGGACCTTTGCAGCGAGGCAGGTTGCCGACTGGTGGCTGAGGGTTCCGACTCGATTGACGTCAGCCAAGTCACCACGTGGCTCTAAACACACCACATTGCAAAGTCACGGTCATGGCCCAGGTCGAGGTGTTCATAGATAGTCTTTAACCAGGGGTAAGTTGGGGTCTAGACAGAGTGACATTGCGTCCGATCAAACGATCGCAACTTGTTTCGTTCTCGTCATTTTGTAAAATTGACTGTTGCCCGGTGGGAAAACAAACTTGCGACTGGCACAGATAGGACATGTATGCAGCCCGCCACTCTGACACCGTGATCAATGAATGATGTCGTGTCTGCTACCCTTTCGCAGTATTCCCTGCTGCCCTTTGCCCCGCAACCAGGACAATACACCGTCCTTGCCAGCTTTGCACTCCACGACGCGCCCTCGGGCCGCACCCGGCTCCTCTCCCTCGGCGCCGGCGTGAAGTCTCTCCCAGCCAACAGGCTGCCCGTCCGCGGCGACGCCCTCCACGACTCGCACGCGGAAGTGATCGCGCGGCGCGGCGCAATACGGTGGCTCCTCGAGGAGGTGCAGCGCGATGCCCAGGCACGGGGATCCTCCGCGTGGGTCTGCGCACGCGCAGACGGCCTATACGAGCTCAGGGACACCGTGCGTCTTTGGATGTATGCATCGACCGTGCCATGTGCGTTCCATCCCACATTGTCCCATCCCCAGTCCCACAGTAGCATCCTCCTGTTCGGCTCCGCTCACGCAGGAGGGCGCGTCATGCACTCTCACTCTTAAAATTTCATTTAATTTTAATTTTTGGTTTTTCCCCCTTTTTAGGTGGAGACGCGTCGATGGGCCTGCTCGCCGCCGCGCAGGACCCCGAGGTGTCCGCGCGCATGGATGCCGTCGTGCGTCCGCCGCTGCTGCCTGGGACGCCCGCGCGCGGCCGCGACGGTTATGCGCGACTCGGGGTGCTGCGCACCAAGCCTGGGCGCGCGGACGCGCCACGCGTGCTCAGCATGTCGTGCAGCGACAAGATCGCGCGCTGGACCGTACTTGGCATACAAGGCGCGCTCGCGAGTCTGGTCCTCGCACCCGTGTACATACATGCGATCGTGATTGGTGAGGTGGATGGACCTATGCGGGCGCGGGTCCAGGCCGACTGCGGTCGTGCATTCTACGAAAGGCTCGGCCACTTGGAACGTATGTGTGTGTGCTTACTTACTTCAACGTGCGTCGTGTTATAGGTGCGCGCCGCTGACTCAGGTCCGTTACACAAGACCTTCCCCGGACATATGGAGCTACCCGTCCCGCGGTCTACTTTACCGATTCCCCATTCAAGCATTCACGATCGGTGGCTGCTTCTGTCGCCACCACCACCACTAATACCTCGAATGACGGTCCGTGGGGAGCAGGAATCGTAAATGATGGAACATAAAATCTAATTTCAACTTGAACCTTGTGCAGCACTCTGCTGGGTATGTGATAGTGGGTGGGAAGTGCTGATCAATGGCCTAAAGCGCGGTGTATCACCAAAGCACAGGTTCAATCCCAAATTTCGGTGTGACTCTCCCTCCCTTGTCCCAATGTTTACTGTTTCGAGACACCATGCAGCCCAATGCTCTCAAAGGTCTCCCTATTTGTGCTCTCCTGCACCACTCTCAACACTCTTGGTCACCCAGTGCCTCCGTGCGTCTGCTTGTTTACGTTTCCTCTGCCCTACTCAACCTTGCAAAGGGAGAACGCGTCATATCATGAGGTAAAGCAGACCGCGACCGCTTATCAGGCCGCCAAGCGATCGTTATCAGGTCCAAGCGCTCCGTTCGCAGGTTGGGTCATTAGTGGTGAACAGTGGGAATCATTTGATGCACGCGGGGAGAGCCAGGTCGCCGAATGATGGACAGGGTTCGATTGTCGTAGACTGCACAACAACACAATTCCCATGCAGTTCCCATGTGATTTCCTGGTATGTATGGTCCTTCAATGAAGGACTTTGACACATGGGTATCTGATGTTTCCTTGTCGATTGACATCCCCAGCTAGGTCCATGCGCGTCCATGCGCATAGCCTCTTGTTGTATGTACACGTACGTACGAGTCATCATCAGGCGCTTTCCGCTCGCGACAATGCGGTGCAACAACGAGGGCACACCCTGGCAGCTGGGACGAATGCCCGCTGGATTGTTACTGGCCCGGTCCACTTGAAGCTGCTGCACGAGCTGGCCATCGTGTTCACGGCGTGCGCTTTCCCGCCCCTGCAAACCGGTCCCCCCCGGTCGGACCTCAGCAAATTGGCATTTAGGAGGAGCTTCCGTGGCGTCACGAGTGTCTTCTGTATCTATCGACGTCTATTGTTGTGGCTGGCGGCACCCGCCACCTGACTCTGCGATGGTTCGGTGTCTATCCGGAATGGGGTATGTTTCTATCTACCGCTGGTGGGGTCACCCCGTAACCATGAGCCCGCATCGAGTTTGCAGAGCCACATCCAATCGGTGGGGGGCGCGGCTCCTGGGACTTGGACCAACGAAGGGCGGGCGCAACCTGCCACCCAAGTGGGTGCCAATTACGACTAGTATCAGCTCCCTGATCCCCCAGAAAGGGACATCGTTATTGTGTCCCAAAAGTGGGAATCACGTCATTTTTTGTGGGTTTTTGCAATTCGGGCGCCACCAATTTGCATTTTCGCGCGTTGGCATTTGATTTGATGTGCTTCTTCGTACCGCAGTCCAGTAAACGTTTTCATCGCATTCTCTGCTCCCGGGTCCCTTCTGTCTGCCAGGTCCCGCATATTGGCTTTCCTGTGGGCGCGAATGATTTCGTCATCATCCATCACTGCATCACCCATCATCTTCCCGAGGTGTCACGCTGCGTTTGTCGTTGTGTGGTGCCTTGTCAAGGACGTCAAGGTCAAAAAAAAGCTGAATCGGGGTTCTTTTGCACTGCGTGATCGCGTGGAACTGTCCGCCCACCCCCGTGGTGACGGGATTTGGATTTTGAATTTTAGTTGGCTGTATTGCTGTATGGTATGTCAACAAATGGTAGGTATGATCCGAGTCACACCCCATGGACTCGTGCCCCCCTCGCGGACTCCCCGCGGGTTCCGTGCTTTCGCGTGACGTTGTGCTCGGCGCGTCCGGTACAGAACAGATGGAGATCGGAGGTTCGGTTTCATCTCCATCGGTAGAGCGGTTGCCGATCGCTTCTTCTTCGGTGGTGTCTTGTGTGGTGCCAGTGTGTGCGATCGGCATCGGCATCGACAACTGCGTGAGTTAACAGACGTCATTATTTTTAGTTTTGCTGACTGACTCGAGCCCCAGCCGTGTCATGGTTATCGAGATCAACCTGAGCGAGCATCGGTCTAGGCTCATATTTGGATGACGCAGACATGCTGAATGTAGGGTGGTATTGGTATTCCACCTAAGCCACGTTGCACAGCCAGCAAGACTGTCATCGAATCAAGTAAAAGCTGACTGATCCCATGCCATTCCTTGAGAGATACCTGTGCACGGTTACATACAGATACGTAGATTTGGAACTGCCCGAATACGAGACGTCCTCCGAGTCCACCCCCCAAGCTGACCCCAGTTCCTAATGTCCAAAAACAAAATAAAGTTCACATACGTTCCCAAAAGCCTCGACACTGGTTGGACACGGACAAACGCAAGAATGAATGAACGGCGCCTTGATAGATATCCAACTACTGGTATACTTTCACCCAGTTGAACTCAAAGTAGGCGTCTGCGAACGCGCCGGGATTGTCGTTGACAAAATCTGCGTTTCTCAGAGTCAGGTTTTTGTTCTGTTTGCCCGCCCATCTACCAGCCGCGTAACGCACCATCGCAATTGCCCGGGCATCCGGAAAAGCCGTAGACGGCACCAGCCCAGTCTCCGCCTGTTACCAGAAAAAAAAAAAAGGTTTCAGCAAACGCGAACGACTCGGACACGAAGAAGAAAAAGGGATCCCGGCCATGGCCCCCCGACTCACAGAACGTCAGATTGATGATGATGTTCGACGGCGTGAATTTGCGGTCGATGTCGCATTGGTTATTCGGGAAGTGCGCGGTGGGAGTGCCCCAGGTGTCCGTGTTGACCGAGCCCGAGCCGCTCAATACGTCTGCTGGGACGTTGCTGGCGTGGCGTGGCCAGAACCAGACCTTGATGAACGTGGGGGTGCGTTCCATTGCGTACCTGAGGAATAATAATAACAATCAAAAAAAATAAGTCTCAGCGTTCCAATTTCACATCTTGCGGGGGGGGGAAGGGAGAAACAGGCGAGGAAGCTTTTTCACGCACCATCCGCCGCCGTTGTTGTTGAATGCGGGCCCGTAGTTATTGGGCTCGGTAGTTAACACGCCACAACCGGCGTTGCCGGTGGCGTATACGTTACAGTTCTGTCCGGTAGCGGTGCTATTGGGCGCGGGAAGGGCATCGTGTCGGCACTTTTATGCAACGGGGTGGATCATCAGAAGTGAGTACTTACCCAGTCTGTGGGCGGGACGGTGGCATGGTGCACCCTGAAAACGAAATCGCTCCCTCTATTATATGATCAAATGACGACGGTGATGCGCAACACATACCATCGCCGGTGTGCAAAGATGAGGCATTTGGCACTTGATCATTGACACCTTCGACAATGTCCACCTCGCCCTATATAAGCGCGAGCGAGTCATCACCGAAGTCAGAGAATGCACTGCAACGTTTTTTTGATCCAGAAACCTACCCCTTCCGGCCAGCGATCACCAAGTTCCCAGATGGCGGGCCAAGTCCTGTAAGACCGCGTCGTCGTCCTGGCGCTAAACAAGCAAACATGTTCTGATAAAAAAACTCACCCACAACCCTGTGGCATGTGCTTGATGTCGAACCTATCCAGACGCGGAACACAAAGTTGAATAACTAGGCGGTGGGGGGCCGCGCGCACACGCGAACTTCTGAAACTCACACCGAGACGTGCGTGCCATATTTGTTGTTCGAGATGATACGGAACGAGTCGCGCCCTTTGCCGCCAGGGCTGAGCGTGGTTGTGTGGTCCGCGCGCAGAATGAAGCTGTTGCCATTGACGGTGGCGAGTCCGAGGCTGCGCGCCTCGTCCTGGGATACATAGTTACTGTGCGCGTACCGAGCGTCAGCTAACGCGTTGGCGAGGAGTGCGGGCAAAACTGCCCGGACACTTACACACGTCCATGCGTCGGGTCGGCCTGGGAAAAGAATGAAAAACCGGAGAAGAACGAGGCGCCCTGGAAAGAATCGAATACGTTGTACGTCGCTGCGCGCGCGCTTCCGGCGGCAAGGAGTATGGAGAGGGCAATCGTCGATGCAGATATGAACCTCATGTCAAAGCAGCGAAAAAAGAATTGTAAGAGAAGAGAGCACACAGAGAGAGAGTTGGCGTGGGTGCTTGGTCAAACGGCAGCAGAGCGAGATGGCTCTTTTATGCAGCACGGCAAGCAACCCAAACTATCAGCAGACAGCGAAGCTCGGACTAAACGAGGAGTACAGCGCTCACGAGGGTGCGCTTTCTCGAGAGAGACTGCTGAAATGGTGGAGGATACGTGGACGGGCATATGCTGGCCGAGGGAAAACAAAGAGGTTGCCCGATAACCCGTCGCCATCAAGTCTCTGGGTGGTGCTACGGACCTCTTGCTATGTCACAGTGCAAGACCATTTACCCGAATACCAGCCCTTGAGCACAGGTTGAGGAAACTTGATATCCCAAGGAGGACTAATTGGAATCATCGCAGGCTGTGTCCACGTCCACGTATAGGCAGGGATTGGACGCAAGTGGAGATAAGCATGACCCCCTCGATCCCACGAGGGAAAAAAACCAGGCAGTAACGAGAAGCGAAAAGTAAGATCAAAAAGAAGTAGAGGGCAAAAGCATGCAGGAAAAGTGATGGGTCTGCCATGCAGACAAATGACCACCGTTCTCATCATCCTAGAATTCAACCCTTTAAGCAACTCCCCTGCCAATTCCAATTTTGCGTGATATAATCAACCCCGAACTTGGTCGCGTGACGGAGAGTCAACGATCAGAGAAAAGGAAACAGGCCTGGTCTGTCTGCAGGAATGGACAGAGGACAACATCCCAACTGTTAGTTTTGAGGGCCGGGCCGCCGGACGATATTCGCAAGAAGCCACCTGAAGCTCCAATCTGACGACGATAAGGGAGTATAATGTACCCTTCAAGTGTCAAGAAACCCTGCTGGAGCAGTCAGAAGGACAAGGGAACAAAGCACGAGGTCATCTTCAGTGCGAAAAGTTTGGAAAATGACTTGCTCCGAAGTGGCCCAGAGAAAACACCGAGAGCGGGAGATCCACGGGATGGATCACGTATCTGCAGGATCACAAAGACTTGAAACGATCACTTCTTACCACTGGCTGCCCACTGCATGAGAAGGACGAGAAGGAAGCGACGTCTCTTCCGTCCTTCCTGAGCACAAAGACGTCATCACATGCATCACATTCGAAGCAGCGCCGGGTCAGCGCACGAGCATGTGACTATCTGCAAAGTAAATCGTGCGTCGCAAGCTGCTGCGTCAGTAGCTTGATCAGGGTCCCATCCACCTGGGCCAGTTGCAAGACCGGCAGACGTGCCGGACATGCGACGGTGCTCGTGACGGTGAATTATGTAAGCTGGTTGTGTTGTTGCTTGGTGCTGTTTGCTGCTGTTCCTCTGTTCCGCGTTCTCCCAGTTTTCGACGTCTTGACGTTAACGTTCCGCTACCTGCCAGCTGCCAGTCCGATGGCTGCCATGATATCAACCGAGCCATCGCGAGAGCCCGTTCGCACGCTGATCTGCCATGCCAGGCAGTTTTCTGAGCCGGTTTTCACGTTATTCGACTCTACGGCCATTTCTCCAGATGATATCGTAAGTCATGATGAGGTTAAAATCACCGCAGAATGGTACCTTGTATCATTCCTCATATCCACGAATTCCCGACGAGCCAACATATCTCGCGACAAAGCCTGGATGACTTCTTTACGCGGCGGTGGAAGCCGCATGCTAATGACACTTTCGACTGCCTCAATCTCCCGCTCCCACTGGACCTTTACGCGATCTGCCGCAGTTCATCGGACCGGACATAACTGTGCGCTACGACGTCTTCCGCTCTTTAGCTCATCAATTGATCGCTTTCTGTTTCGCCGAGCATCGAAGGTATATCGTGCAAAGGGAGACCCACACCCGGACCCCGATGGCCGCAAACACCGTGAGCTTCCATTAAGCGTGAATATGCCCACTGCATATTTTCGTGCAGAACCCCTCACTCAGGTGCAGGTGCAAGACCCGTCGTAACACATGATCGACTCGCGGCATTGGGTGTGACGTACTGGCGCCACTCATGTACCCACAATCCAGATCGATAGTTCCTGTTTCCGTCATCCCGTTCCGCACCCGCACCACCGCATTCCCCTCCTTTTTTGTATCCCGTTTGGTATTAGGTGCGCTGCGCTCATCTCCAAAATCATGTGATCTTATTCCCGCCAGTTACTCCAGTAGTGCGATGCGATGTTGTACCCGATCCGTTTCCCACCCAATTCCCTCGTGTGAGCGGATCACATTGTCGGATCCTATTGTGAAGTGCCCTCGGGTAGCAACCTTGCTCGCCAGCTCATATGATTTCTGGGCAATCGATCATAGTGAGGAGCAGCGCGAATATTTGGTAACGCTCTTACTATGTTCAGCTGCATTCTTCATCCATATAGCCTACGTGCTTTTGGGGCGTGGCGCAGGACCTGGTCACTCACTCAACACATGCTTCATGTTGCCCGTGTGCCACTGACACAGTCGATATAAGCGGGTGTATGCGAGATTCGTAACCGAAGGTAATATATCCCTTTACCCTTTCAGTACACGGTCTCATTTTATTTTGCAGAATGTACGTACAAGCACTAGTGTGCACGTTTCGCCCCGCCGCTGCTCCACTCTTCTACTCTTACTCAATCTCTGTCCCTCTCGGCACCACCTTTCGATATAGAATGAGACATCACCGTCGCTGGGTGATTGCAGCTGATTTCATTGCCTGGACTTGAGCCAATTTTGGGGTGGCCTGCATATGTCCAAGATGATGTGGCGCGAATTTCTCCATTGACCGTTCCCTGCGAGTCTGCGAGTGATCCATCTATTCAATGACAAGATCGGGCGGGTCGGGACCCTCCCTGTGGGGCCAGTCGCATTGTATAATACGTTGCCCTTCCAAAAGCTTCCAATTTTGTACAGCGCTACTGTATTCGCGCTCCCTCGCAGGACCGTGAACAGACGACACAGGTACGCGAGCGACCCTGATCTAACGCATCACGGGACTGATTTTATCCACGTAAGACGTGTTCTGCGCTCTGAGTTCTCCATCCTACCCCAGCGCTGAACATGCCGACCGTTTCCCGCCCCTCCTTTCTCCTTTCGATCGAGATGATGATTGATCAACGATCAACCGCCAGTCGTCCGATCGCTTCTGCCTGTTTGGGTGCACAACCTTGTGGGCAACAATGTATATGTATTCTCCTGATTTCAGGTTTTCCTACTCCGCAGAGTTGATTGATAGCAGCTGTGATAAAGGCCGAAGTTCCTATTGGGAGTTACGATATTTCTTTCAAGCTGTACTTTGTGTTGGATGCGATCCCGGCCTCAGTAGTAGTAGCTTTCGACAGCGTTGTGACTGCGCGTTCGGAGGGCGAAGACAATACTAGTACGACGCCGTGGAAATCAAGCCCCAACTTGAATATCCCTTTTCCTCTAACCCCGAGTCCCGTCTCAGTAAGGTAGGGAGCATTAGGAACCGACACCCCCTTATGTAAGCCAAACTTGCTCGTTCATACACTTCCTTCTGCTCCTCCCCATTCTCACCAATGCCTATTCTTGATGCTAGGATTAGTAGATATGGTTCCTTGCTACAACTTGTAGGAATTATTTTTCAAAAAAAATGTTTTATTCAGGAGAAGAAGCCAAAATACATGTTTTTGTTGGAAAGTAGTTTTCTCAGCATTGTAAGTGCGAGTGGGATAACGTCCCGGGGGAGAGTAGGCAGAGGAAAAGATAAGAGGGGAGTACAACTTTGATTCCGAAACCCGGTACAGTACCACGGGACTTGCCATCCCTTTTATACATGTACTCTACTTAATTAATCTCTCTTCAAATCTGTAAATGAGTGTGCCAATAACAGGGAGAAAGGTAAGGTAGAAGTACAAGTACTACAGGAATGGAAGGGGAGCCGATCGGTCTGACATCAGGACAACGAGAAGAGTCCCATGCCCAATTCGGAGGCCAGCCCATGAGGTGGCCCTACATCCACCGGGGTCTCTAAGAACTTTGGCCTCCTGGCCAAACACGACCGCGTGCTTGCAAGGCCCGGCCTTCTTCGGAGTCTCCTTCGGTAAGACTTGTGGGTAATTCCGATTTTGCGAGCGACAAGACCTTGCGGTATGCTGGCGGTGAGGGTCGGGCACTGAAGGTCGCGGGTGGAGGGGTCCGAGGGGAGCGTTGGCCTTGGCCCGGCTAACGGCGAAGTCACCACTGCACTCGGGGCATCAGCAGGACTTGTAGCAACTGTGCTCGTAGCATCGCAATCGCAGGGAGGGGCCATCGAAGCGTTTCAACACGACTTCCGACTGCAGGGGTGGAGGCTCCAATTAGCTGGGATAACGATGACTGCCGGGGCGGTGTCGGGGGAGGATGGGGCAGCTTCGGGAAGCAGGAGCTGAGACGTGACTGAGGGGAGTATCGGAAGACAAAGAGGTAGGGGGGGGACAATGACGCAGTACCCAGCGAGACGAAGTCACGTCAGGCGAAACCAGTGCACGGGTGAAGGGCGAGACGCAAGTACGAGCAACAGGGCAGTTGGGCTGGACGGCTAAAACGACGGTACGGCGGCGATACTCGTAGTCACGGTAGACTCTGACGAATAACGCTCAAACGGAAACGATGTAGTGGACTGCTGGTGTAGCTGTGCTGCGGGGAACCCTAAACTTGGTGTAAGTGGATGTCGGCGAGGTCGACCAGGATCTCAGAAGGGAAGGTTGAATGACCGGGGGGGAGTATCGGAAGGCAAAGAGGTAGGGGGCAATGACAAAGCACTACTAAACGAAGGTCACAACGGGCGAAGTCAAGGAACCGGTGAAGGGCACGACGCAAGTATGGGTAACGGAGCTATCGGGGGGGGGGGACTGGACGGCTTAAACGACGGTACGACGGCGATACTCGTAGTCACGGTAGACTCTGACGAATAACGGATTCTCGAACACAAACAGAAACGAGGAGATAGCAGGTGTAACCGTACAGCGGGGAACCCTAAACTCGGTGTAAGCGACGACGCCGGCGAGGTTGACCAGGGTCTCAGAAGAGA
The DNA here is from genome assembly GCA_022496215.1 of Russula brevipes. Classification (NCBI taxonomy): domain Eukaryota; kingdom Fungi; phylum Basidiomycota; class Agaricomycetes; order Russulales; family Russulaceae; genus Russula; species Russula brevipes. The sequence continues at coordinate 38,746 of WTXF01000087.1, read as the reverse complement.
GGGTTAATATAGTAGTGAGTAGATTGTTAATGCCTTTAAACCTCCCCCTCGCGGTGGGCTCCAGTTGTAAGTGCGAGTGGGATAACGTCCCGGGGGAGAGTAGGCAGAGAAAAGATAAGAGGGGAGTACAACTTTGATTCCGAAACCCGGTACAGTACCCTAAGGACTTGCCATCCCTTTTTTATACATGTACTCTACTTAATTAATCTCTCTTCGAATCTGTAAATGAGGGTGCCAATAACAGGGAGAAAGGTAAGGTAGAAGTACAAGTACTACAGGAATGGAAGGGGAGCCGATCGGTCTGACATCAGGACAACGAGAAGAGTCCCATGCCCAATTCGGAGGCCAGCCCATGAGGTGGCCCTACAGCATTACAGTTCAAATGGCCAAGTTTGCAATTTTCGACAGTGAAATTTGAAACATCACGTGTACAGTCATGTGACAACATGTGATCAACACGTGATGTTATGGCCACTTGCACTTCTGACCCATGTGATATAATAAGCATCCGCGTTCAGTCCGCATTCCAAGTCTCTGCACACATCAGTCCATTTCAATGCCACGAAAAATGCATCACACAAGAGCTAGAATACAAAATCTAGTTCTGGCTAATAAAAAGTGTAACAGGGCATATGAAAATGAGGCAGACAGTGAGTAAAAAGCCTTATTTTCCATCTTAAATCCCGTCTCTGAGCAGATTTTGAACCACAACCAGCTGATATCTCTGAAGAATTTGAGGCCACAAATGAGATCACTGGGTCTGGCATTGACAGTGACTACGAAGACCTGGATTCTGACATTTTTTATGAGTCTGGTGACATCACAGAAGAATCAGAACTGACCAAATTCTGCTTCTTTCTTCGAGAAGCTCAGAGGATTGCCTCAGAAGTGGAGAAGACACATAAGAAGCGGAAAACTTACACAGGCCAGTCACGAACAACATTATATCGCCGAAAAAGAAGCCAGAAGGAGCTTGCGGCAAAGGGGTTCCTGCCGCTGGATGAATTCATCAGGCAAAAACTAACACATAAAGATGGCAGATTACTCACCGCAGCAGTGGCTCTAGAGTCAGAGGAAAGCTCTGATGACACCTTAGTTCCATCCCTGGACAATGACAAAAGGACTGGGGAGATCGACGATGGTACAGAGTCAGAGCACTCTTGCACCGGCAGGACCAAAATGCCCCATTCCCCCCATAAGCTTCGCCAAGAGTCAGAGGAAAGTTCCAGTGACGATGATGAAGCCCAACACCCAGCAAGTAACCCCACAGCATTCAAACAACTAGAATATACCAGTCTGGAGGCAAGCCAGACAGCTGTAATGTTGCTTGATGATCTCCGGCACGGGCTTGCTCTCGCGGACCTGGAACCATCTTCATTTACTTCGAAAAATACTCTAGAGCTTCTATGTGACCTCCCAAGACTCCGAAAAGCCTGTAATAAACTCACCATGAAGGCCAAAGACAAGAAACTTGATGTCTTTTTCCGGGCTCGTCTTCTGGCAATGGCTGGAGTTCTTGACATCTATCTTGCTCCAGATCTTAAATACACCTGGAAGGAAGCCTCATTTATTGTTTCGAAGGCTCAGGGACATGGCACTCACCGTGCGCGATATGTTCGAAAGTGGTTGCTGAAGTTCCTCTGGACCGAGGAACTTCCTGCTCATTGCCTTGCCAAAACACGACAGACAATCCTCGAGAATGAGGATATAACCAAGGAGATCCAATCCAGGTTGGCCAAGAAGGCAGAGCTTGGCTTCCTGAAGGCCGAGGATCTTGTTGATGTTGTTGCCAGCCCAGAGATCCAGGAGACCTTCGCACACTGGGGCATTTGCAAGCCGTCGATTTCCAAGTGGACTGCCATTCGTTGGCTGACAAGGCTGGGCTGGAATTGGGGAAAGCAGAAGAAAGGGATGTACATCGATGGCCACGAGCGAGAGGACGTTGTCAAGTATCGACAAGAATTTGTCGCGCGGTGGAAAGTCTACGAGAGACGTTTCCACCAGTGGGACAATGCCGGAAATGAGCTCCCACGCCCCAACGGTTTCCCTGTTGCTGGCGGACGCTTCCGCCTCGTCCCAATCACACACGACGAATCAACTTTCTACCAGAATGACAAGCGTGAAACAGCATGGACCCACACCTCAAGCAATCCCACACCAAATCCCAAGGGTGAGGGCCAATCCCTCATGGTGTCCGACTTCCTATCACCGGACTTTGGCCATCTGCGTGACGGCAATGAGTGCGTCTTTGTTTTTCTTTTCCCCCCTTTTTTTCCCCTAACACTCTGGCCAACATGACATCAGGGAAGCACGAATCCTATTCAAGGCAGGCAAGAATCGTGATGGCTATTTTGCCTCCGATGACCTTCTCAGGCAGGTCGACTGCGCGATCGATATTTTCGAGGGGCTGACCAAGGGCCTTGCTCAAGGCCTTTGGCTTTTTGACAATGCACCCAGCCATCAAAAACGGGCTGCCGACGCACTATCCGCACGGAGAATGGTCAAACGTGCGTGGTTATTTTTTTTTCTCTTATCCAACTTACACCGTTCTTGCAGACCCCAACAAGGACTGGACACACGACTCGGGTGGGCCACGCATGCGGAACGGCTGGCTTCCAAACGGCCAGCCGCAGCCCCTATACTTTGACGATGACCATCCAACAATGCCCGGCTGGTTTAAGGGCATGGAAGTCATCATCCGCGAGCGTGGCTTGTGGCCAGAAGCGGGGCTACGTTCACAGTGCCCCAACTTTCACTGCCCCCCAGGCCGCACTGATTGCTGCTGTCGTCGACTTATTTTTTCCCAGCCCGACTTTGCCGGTCAAAAGTCCCAACTACAAGACCTCGTCGAGTCGCGCGGTCACCTCTGTGACTTCTATCCCAAGTATCACTGCGAGCTGAACTTCATCGAGCAGTATTGGGGAGCTGCAAAACTTCGCTTCCGCGTTGCTGGGCGTGCCGCGACGATGGGTGAGATGGAGAGGACAGTTGTGGCATGTCTTGATGATATCCCAATTGTTCAAATTCGTCGGTGAGTCCCTCATTAGTAACTTATGTTTGATAACCTTACATGTGTTTTTCAGCTTCGCAAACCGCTCAGCACGCTTTATAAGTGCGTATAGTAGTGGCCTTTCGGGTGCCCAAGCCGCATGGGCAGCTCAAAAGTATCATGGGCATCGCACGCTACCACCCGAACTCGTTGCTGAAGTAAAGCAGTCCATACAAAAGTAGTTTATTATGGTGTTGGTATCAGACACCCAGTAGTTTATATTGTATCGACTTCAACAATATTTAGTCTACTTTCTCGTCACTCAAAGTGCTCCTGACCCTCAAAATTGAAACATTACGTAAGCATAAACCCTAGGGTTAACGCTTACATAAACGGTGTCGGTTCCTAATGCTCCCTACCTTAGTATCCATCCACAACAGCGCTCTTTTACATCACGCACTATACAGAGCCACACATCGATCCCGGACCCGATTCCGAGGCAGGCACGGAATTCTGTCCGCCGCACATTCACTGGCACTCTCAAGGGGAAGACGAGATGTCGCGCGAGCATTTGTGGTGTTGTACCCCATGGAACCTATTATAATATACAGGACCCGTCGTCATCGACTGCCGTCGCCGCCCTTGAGTAAAAAAAAGTATCAAATGGGGATGACTCCGCGGATCGCACCTCAAAAAGAACAATAAGCAAAACACACTTAGATTTTTTGTGATGATGATGACGGCATGTTCTCGTTCCTCCCCCGGGGAAAGAGAACCTTTTTTCCCCCTCCTCCCCTTCCTTCGATTCAGAATGTTCCTTCTTTTTTTTTTATTCCAGGATTCCAGGCTTTCCTTGCTCGTTCATTCGCGCCCGCAAAAGGCGCTGAGGGCGAAAAGTGTCTCGCCCACATGTCCGTGCTCTGTTCCTCCCCCCCTTTACCCTTAGCTCCCTTCCACCCTTCCCCTTCCAATCACAACACACCTTGACTCGATCCCTTCCCTTCCCTCTCTCTGCCCTTGTGCCCGCCCCTAATAGGGTTGGGTTGTAAAAAAAGAAAAAAAAGGCAAAGCTGTACGGACAACGCTTTTTGCCCGATATGGTACTTCTCTTCTTCGCGTTGCTAGCCAATTACGCCATCCATCGGCATAGTCCTCTTTGGAAGCGTTTTGAAGAGAAAGGTGCTGATGCGCTCGCTGCTCGTCGACGGTTGTCGTCTGGTGGGTGCACTTTCTTTATTTCGCCCACGCGGTAACTAGTGTCCGTATTGTATTATTACCCCCCGCTCGGGTCCTGCCCATTGATGCACGGATCTGCTGGCACCCCATGGCGGGAATAACAACGACCGACCAAAAAAAACATACCGAACCTTATCTGACAAGAGCACAAAGCATCATCCATCATCATCCATCAATGTATCGTCCCTCAAGACATCTCCATTCGAGAACCTCACACGACGCAAATCTCATAGCTCACAAGATCATAGGATCGAAACACTTTAGCGAGCAAGTGAGAAACGAATGCTCACGAGACTGACTAGGAGTGTGAATGAAATCGCACAAGTACACAAGGACAAGCACTACTAGGGTGCTAGTGCATCCGGCTATCTACCGCTTTTGCGTTACACTTCTGGAAAGCGTCCCTTTTCTGATGGCTGGCCATCCCTCTCCGTTGCTTTGAAAAAAAGAAACAAGTGTTTCATTGCCTATTTGTCGTTGCTTACCAAACAGCCGCCGTTCGATTGCACCCCCGTTTTTCGTCCCCCACGCACCCCAACCCCTCGCCGTCGCCGAACAGAACAGAACACATAAACCGGAAAATATGAAATCAAAATGAAACGAAGGGGCGGGCGCGGGCGGCTCCGCAGTCCGGCCCGGGCTCTCCTATGCTTCCGCTACTCCCACATCCCATTCCCATCCCATCATCGTGAAGCCCCACAGCAACGTCCGACAGATTACAATATAGCACCCCATGCGAAAAATGCCAACAATGAGTTATCGGACCAGTCGCGGCTCCATCAACTGTATGTGCCCCACTTTTATTAGTCCACGCGTGTGGCGGGGCTATACGTTAAATGTCCGATGCGGGCCTTACTGCTCCGGTGTCGCGATGGGAAGCCAGTCCCAGCGGGCCATCGTTCCATCCGAAAGGTGAATTTCGAATGCGAGAGGCCGCGTGGGGCGACCACGGACTGCGCTCGAAGGCCGATCAAGGGATGGGGGGAGCTATTGAAGCGTTTAGATGTAAAGAAGGGTTAGAAGGATAATGAAGGGGGCGGGCTGGGCTACCTAGAACTAGAACGTCCCAAGGGAACGTGTGCCTAGGTTGCTTCTTCTCGATCTTTTCCATTGAGCCATCAGCGCATCCAGTCACTGCTCGGGTGCATGGAGATGGCGTGTGGTCTGCGACACGTGTCGAGTGAAAGAGCACAAGTGGAAATGATAAGTAACTTTTTGGGGGAGTAGTTGTGGACGCTGGGGTTCATACAACCTGACAGTTTCCCATTGCCCCTATCATCCAAAGTAGGTGATTGATAGCAGGTACTAGACCGCGACGTGACAAAGAGAGGAGCAGCGCCCAGGCGAGGTGAGGGGGCAGAGAGCAAATCAGACTAGCGAAAAAAAGCACGCAGGTCAAGTTCTCCCGACACTACGAGTTGGGTTTGGGACACACGGAATGCACCGAGACAAGAATGGTCCCGATTGAACATTTTGAACCACGGGATTTGTTGCTGGATTGTCGGTAGGTAAGGTGGGGAGGAAGTTACCGCGGGGAGATGGCCCGATGGTGTGTTTCGGAATTGGCCATGGGAATCTCCCTGTTGCCGAAGAGATGCTACAGTCGATTGCTGGTTGGTGGCGTTGCGGGCAAACATCGGATGGGTCGGGACGGAAGTGGAGAAGCTTCAGAGAGCGAGCAAGCAATGGATAGATAGGGTTTGTGGTGCGAGTGCGAGGATGTCCAGGGGGGGATATTGGTCGAGAATTGCCGAGATTGCAATTAGAGCCTAAAGTTGATTACAGTAAAGTACATAAAAACAGACGACCATTTCTGGATCGTGAGTACGCGCCGCGCCGCGCGCTAATCATTATGCTGCATCACGGAACAATCTAGCAGAAGAAAGACACACCATTCTCGGCGTGTATTCCGTACGTATGGAACGCGTCTGCGATTGCCAAGGGCGTGGGTACAATCATGACAGGAGGGGATGTTGTTTGTGTGTGCGCGTGTGCGGATGGGACGACGGATGGAACTAACAGCAAGCGTCACGCACGATAATTGGTCTGTTCAAGCGTGTTGCTTTTTTTTTTCTTTCCCTTTTCCCTGGCACAGCATATAGAGTTGCCCACCTCGAGGGGGGAGAGGTCGAGGGCAAGGACGCATCGGGGTGGGTTAGACCAACAACGGGACGAGAACATCAAGCGGCGATCTCGATCGCAGACCTAGGCGAGTCTGTGGCCGAAAAAGGCAAGAGGAGATATGCACGGCGAAAGGGCGGGCAGGAAATGGCCGAGAGAGATAGCGCGGGGGTGGTGGGCAGGCCTCGGCACGGAATTTGGGGACGGACGGCGAGGGGAAAAGGAATAATATGAAAAAGTACGGCGCGGGGTCGGCCTGGGTCGAGATTGTCTCGAGGGATTCCATTGGAAGGTCAGGCGGGGGACAACGAGGCGGAGGCTGGAGAGCCAGGATGAAGTGCGGCCGGGGAAGGGGTGGAGCCCGGCCGGGATACGGGGGTGGAGCGCGTGAAAGGGGGAACTGGGACAATTGGAAGTCCGCCAGGGATATAATACTAGTGCCTACGTCAGACGTCGTCATTCGACTGGCCCAACAGATTCACTCCGTCATCGCATCGACTCTTGTTTTCCCCCGGCCTCCCTCTCCTCCTCGCCTCCCCGCCCGCCCCTCGTCTCGATTACTACGCTCTGACGCAACCATCTCGTACTTTTCCCATCATTCTCTGATACGCACCCCGTATGTCTCGAAGTCAATCCCCGCAACACCGTCCATCCTCTGACGTCAAACCACAACACCATCATCAAAAACAACAACCGCCCCCTGACGCTCCCGCCACTGCTGATTCCAAAGACTCCCTCTCCCGCCCTCAGCCGCACAAGGCTAGATCGAACCTGGATCTCGAGCCAAATCCATTCGAGCAGTCCTTTGCTCCCTCCGTACATCCCTCGTCCCTCCGCTCCTCTGCCAGCTCTCCCATCCGTAGAAACTCGACCGTCTCGGTTTCGAGTCAATCAAAGTCTGAGAGCAGCGTTAGCACCGGTCCTCCTCGCACTCCCTCATCTTCCTCTCGCACCCGCGATGGCAGCCCTCCCTCGCCGCCTAAGCCCATCCTCCCTCCCATCGAATCTATAGCCTCTCCCTCGGATCAATACCAATGGGGTTTCACCTCAGCCTCCATGGCCAATTCTTTAAGGGCTGGACCCCTCTCTCCCGCCATGCTCGCAGGTCCCCAACAGACAAACGCTGATGGCTCACTCACTTTTGATCCATCTAACTTCCGCACTGGCCTCACCCCACGCACAGGGCTTACTCCAGGCACGGGCCTCACGCCTCTTATCGGTGGTCCCGTTTCATTCCCGCCCCCATCTCCCAACACTGCCGCATTTCTTAACATGATGAGCTCCTCCGCGTCGGGCGCGACGATCACCCCCAACACCCTCAACGCCATTACTGGCGTTCTCGCCTCGGGTACAACCGCGAACGGTGCCAACGCGTCGCAGCCACATCCACTCTCCGTTTCGCATCTACCACCAAGTTATGAGCAACGGCCACAGAACTATGTCAACGGTGCCCCGGCGCAGACACCCGATCCACGGTTTACAAATTCAGCGGCCGATGCCGCCAGCACTGCCGCCAATGGGTTATTCCTCCTCTCGCAAGCCCACCAGGAGCTCACGAAACGCGAGGAGGCCCAACGTGCCAGCCGCTCGGACGGAGATGACGACAGTCCACCCCCGAGTGCTACCGGCAAGCGAGGCTCGAAGCGCAAGTCTTATGAAGTGTCCGCATCACCACCACCTCCCCAATCCAAGTCTAAGCGTACACGGGGAATGCCCAACGGGAAGCCGAAGCGTGGCGACTCGATCTCGGTTGAAGAGGACGAGGAAGAAGAGGAAGAGGAAGACTTTATGGGATCTCCCCCCGGGCTATCTGCACCCCAGGTGAATGGGAAGAAGGGAGGACACAAGAAACCCGAGACAGAGGAGGAAAAGCGGAGGAATTTTCTCGAGCGCAACCGACAAGGTCGGTGTAATGATTTCGCGTTATCGCGTACCTCATTTCCTCATACATTCGACTTCAGCCGCGCTCAAATGCCGCCAACGGAAAAAGGCTTGGTTGGCCCAATTGCAGGCCAAGAACGAGTACTTGACGCAAGAGAATCAGAGGTTACAAGAGGCCCTCGTGAGCACGCGCGAGGAGTTGGCTCGACTCACTGCGGGCGCCCCTCTACTTCCTGTTGGCGTTGCACCCAATCCACCACCAAACGCACACCCGGTCAGCGTCAACGTCAGTTTACCGACTACGGCCAGTGCTAAGGCTGTCGTTGGAGCGCGGGGGTACGGCTACTAAGTCTCCCCGCCATTTCGGACTTGGACTACTTCTGGGCCAGCGTTTCTCTTAGTGTTTTTGGATTGGTGTTTTTTCTTTTTTATTACTTTTCATTTCATACACGCCTCGTCGTTGCACTCTAGTCGGTCAGTAGTTGTATGCTTTTGTGCTCACAAACCCAAACCCCCCTCCAGTAGCCATCATAAAATAGTGTTCAGTAGTAGTCACTCTTACCCTACGCGCGGTGTCGCCGTCATGTCATGAATCACTCACATCATATCAGCAGTTGTACCAGTTGTTCTTTTTTTTGGGTAGGATTACCTTGGAAGGAAACAGGAACAGAAGTTATCAAGGTCTGCTGATCTCATGTCGCCCTGACATTGCGAGGTGCGCCGTCACGGAGTTCTGCGATCAGCACTGGACGCAGTCTAGAGCTTGGAAGTATTGCGAGAGCCTTTTGATTGGATGACCAACATGAACGTGAAAAGGATGGACGCCATTGGACGGACGGAAAGAACGAATGGGGAGGGAAAGGTCCAGACTTTGAGACCGTTGACGCTGACGGGGCAGGACAAGGACAAGGGGGATGAGAGAGAGAAAAAAAAGGTACACGCCCAGGCCGCATGTTTGTGGAGCGGAAACATCGCTGGAACGTGCAACCCTGCGCGTCAGTGGGCGAGCGGTCGTTGGGCGGACATGCGTTCCGTTCCCGTTCAAACCCAAAATTGGTTGGCCGGGTGCATACAGACACACGTACCCACACAGCACGCACGGTCCGTTTGTTTGCAAGGAGAGAAGGAGAAAGAGCCGGGGGTTTTCGGTGCAGCGGGTCTTTTTTTTTGGTTTGCGCGACGAGCTCGAGAAGAGATCTGCCGGTCAACCTTGATCATCATTGATTTGATTGCCACCGTGAAACGCTACGTAGCACATATCAGCGCATATCATGTCATATATACACACTTTCGCGTCATTTATAATCAGACCTATTCCGATAGACTGCGAGAAAGAGCTTCTTTTTGTGTGTTTTTCTTTTCATACTTTTATCCTTTCCTTTAATTTGGACATGAGACTCCGGGCGGGAATGGCCCGAGCTCTCATTCATCCGGATCACTCGCTCGGCAGATGCCAGTCGCGCTCGCGCACTACTGAGGGTGAGGGTATAATAATTATATATCACACGTTTTGTCGAAAAAGCGAATAGGGATAAGGTTGTACGTTTGGTCCGAGTCTCCGAGGAGGACCGGCGACCATGCGCTGCGTGCACGTCGTCCGCCGTGCAGAGAAGGAGCAATCAGGATAACATTTAGCTCGCCGCCGTCCAATGGGGAGGTAGGACATCTTCGACTCTCTTGGCTTTGGATTCTTTTCTTTTCCTAGGGCGTTATCAGGTTCACACGTTCACACACAGAGTCGGCCATAGGTTAGATAGTTCTTCAGTCGGAATGAGTGGGAGGACTGTCTGCTGCGCCACCATCTAGGCCCTTCCCTTCAATTGCCGTCCCGTCCCGGTCCATCATCCCATGGTCATGGTCATGGTCATGGTCATTGGCCCCATGGCCATAGCCGCGCCACACCACGCCACACCACGTACACGGGCACAACAGAAGTTCGAGAAGGAAAAAAAGAAGCGACGGGCGATGGGCGTCTTCTCGCCATTCATGTTTTTTACACGGGACGCGAAGTCTCTTCCGCGAAAGGAAGGTGCATATGACGTCACTTGGCGTTCGTCCCGAACTCTAGACCGTTGTTTCTCGTTCTCGTCCTCGTCGTCGCGTTCATATTATCAACCCCCTCCCCCTCCTCCGAACGGTCCCACACACACGCGGTAACATAAAACCTTGATTTGTGATATGCCCTTTCCCACCGTGACTCACTTCATGGGGTCTGGTCAGGTGGTACTTTTGGAGGAGGAGGAGGGGTGCCTAAAATCGGAATTGGACGATAAGTGTAAAGGGGGGATCCCGGGAACGGGATGTGTGATGTGAGATAGATGTGCAGAGATGAAAACGGCCGCCTACACGTCCTCGTCCAGGAGCGGAAAACCCCTTTTCTCCCCGAGTTGCATTATGGAGTACGGACCGGTCGCGAGATACGGTAGCGCGAAGCACGGAAAGAAGAGGTGATGAAGCAGAGCAGGAGAGGAAGAAGGAGAAAGGAAGAGGGCGTTGTGCTTAGTGGCTCGCGGCGGCGGGCGTATCAAGCACCGGGAGCATATCGCAGGGATGTGGCGTTCGAGTTGGCAGCGCAACAGCCTCCGAGAGTCCGTAAGTAAAAGCGAAAGGTTTGGAAGAGAGCGAGGGAAGAACAAAGAAAGGTGCTTTTTCAAATGGAGGGGGTTCGTCCGCGGATTAGCATTAGCGCAGCTCAGAAGGGACGAGGAGCTTTGTCGTTTGCCGATAAGAGCCAGCAGCCAGCGGCCAGAGCCATCCATCCAGCTATCTATGTGCGTGGGCTGACTGACATACCTCGGAACGTCCAGCAGCAACACCGCCACTACTACTGGTTGGTCGAGCGGCGCGGAAGCTTTTCACCATCCAAGTCAGCATCCGCCGATCTCACGTCAAGTGCTTATCCTTATCCCTTATCGTAAAGTAAAGTACGAGTACACTTACACTTTTTTCTCCATCAACAGTCCCGAGTCATCTATTATCATATCAGCCTTGCGGCCGCCGACGCAGAACTGGCTAGGCCAGGCTCGCATCGAACGTGTGTCCGTGTCGTGCCGTCCGCATGTCCTCGGTGCGCACCTTGATAGTGGGTGGTCCGGAGTAGTGGGACACAGTGTGTGTGCGGTGTGCTGGCTGGCTGGAAAGAAGGGGGCACGTCGACCCGCGTGCCCAACGTGCGGGCGCCGCCCCAGCGCGCACTCCCCAGCGATGCGACGCGCGCCGCAGGCTCATCTCCCTCCGGCGCAGAGATGTTTACGCGTTCGCGGTGTCGAGTCCCGAGGCCTCCAACACGTGCCACTAACTCCCTTGGGCCACCACTCGGCCGCACTGTAGCAGCTCAGTCCACCTTGGCATATTCATATCATTTATTTATTTTTTTATCACTCATCTCCGGGAGCGCGCTGCACCATCGCCCATCACCATAGGCAAAATGGCCCTATCGAATCTCGGAGGCTATGGTTTGATTTTCTTTTTTCTAATGTCCTTCTCGGATGATGCGATGTCGAAGCGCCTATCCCCGCGACTGCGTTCCACGGTACCTGTGCGAGGCGAGTAGAACCTGGCCTACGAGCTCTCGGCGATAAGGCCATGATGTTTATTTTCTCGCCCATCATGATTATGGTGCCCCTGTGGCTATCACGCTTCTAAATCGTCTCTGCTGACAGCTACTGTACGGGCCTTTTCACCTCCGGATGGCGCGCCTATTCGCGACCACTCGAACTCGAATGGCCCCGCCCACTTCACACAAAGTTTCGCTGCCTCCAGATGCATTGCGTGATCCAACGCACGACTTCACAGGAGAGCCAAGTCAAAAAATAAAAAGGTCCGCCACCTCCAGCCCCAGCGCACACATACCCTATGTACGAAGGACGAAAACGAAATGATTTCGTGACGCGTTGTTCTGATTGGCTACTCTGTCGTCCACCTTTTACTTGGTCCCCTCGATTTAGGAAGCGCTTGTTTGATTTTGATCTGTCACCCCCGCCGCCCCTTGCGCTCGCACGTCGATTATACGTACTGCGCGTTCCTCGACGTGAGGCACGTCTCACATGGCTGCTGCAATATCTCGGAAGCGTGGCGAAAAACGCGCCGACGCCGGGCTCGCAGACCACCCTTCGTTGGGTGGGGGGTGTAGAGGCTCGATTGGCATTTCGTTGGTCATTTGGGCGTGGCGCTCTTTGATGGGAGAGGTGGAAGAGCATATAAGGGCGATTTCGAAACTGTCGAATGGTGGGTGCCGGAACGTCAAAGCGCGACCATCTATCCTACAATGTGTTTGGACGAAAGCAAGTGGCCATTTTTCTCCCAAGTGGGACAGTATTGGCTGAGCTGACCCGGGCCGTCAACCAACCACAGAGACCACCGTCAACTTGCGCGTCGAGGGGAGACGAGCACGATTTTCGAAGGCACGGTCGCTACCTGCGGCCATAGGGTGACCACGCGCTCCGGGGGTACCCATCACTGCAACGGGACCAACAACGACAAGAACCCCTGTGCGGGGCCGACGTGCATCACCGCGCTCGACGATGCCAACAAAGCTGCCAGCTTCGGCTTCGACGGGCAAGTAGAGTCGATTGATTCCTGACTAGGCCTGACCTGACGACTGACGACTCACGGGAAATCCCGAAACCTTTTTACCCTTACACACACACAGGACATACAGCGCGACATACGACGACTTTTTGATCACGACCATCGGCAAAGAAACGCCCACGGGCACTCATTTCTGGCAGATAGCGCTCAACTACCTGTCCATCTCTGTCGGGGGGTGCCAGCAGAAAGTGAAGGCGGGCGACGAGGTCGTCTTTGCGTACGCCACGCGCAACGTCACGAAGCATTTCCTGCATCTCACTGGGCCGCCGGAGGGACAGCCCGGTCGCGCCGTCGTCTTCACGGTCACGGATGGGGATAACAACCCGATCGAGAATGCGGAAGTTCAAGGGCGGCGCACCGATGCCAGTGGGCATGTGTCCATCACGTTTCCACGACCGGGCACCTTCAAACTCAAGGCGGCGAGGCCAGCAGATTCGATTAGATCGAATCAACACGTCATCAGGATTGAAGGTTTCATACCTGAACCCCCGCAGGCGGCCTAAGGTGTTACGTTCATACCTATGCATGCACTCGCGTTCACCGGTTCACCTTATACTGCGGGCGCGCGCATTGCCTTTTCTTGATCTTGCCCTACCCTCATTGTTCATGTACTTCAGCGTCCCCATATCCTCTTTTGTCTACTCTTTGTGTTTGTCCCACGTTACGTTGTAAAATCTCTACTGGACAATGAGTCATTTTTGCATGCACGATGCACGAGCCCTTGCCGCACTTTTGTCCCGATGCTTCCCGTCCAACCATTCAAGCAGCACGGCATCCTCAAAGGCCGACTACCTCCGATGTCTAGCCATGCAACCCGAAACCGACCAAGGCACAAAAAAACAAAACATGAGTTTGTCACTTCTGGCTCACTCACCCAAATAAGGAAGGATGCACACCTGTAAACGACCTCCTGCTCTTTCACCCCGCGTATCGCCGCGGCCAGCCGCCTCGCCTCGCCGGGCCTGGCCCCAGCTCCGCGAGCGGCGTCAGGTACATGCGAATCGTGAACACAATCGCGCCGCTGCAGCGTCTGGCGCTCGACGCGCAGGCGCATTCTGTCCGGCAGGGGTATGGGCGGCGCGGGGCGGTGCGGGACCAAGCGTGCCTTCGGCCCACGCGGGCTCTTCGAGCGGCCAGGGTGCTGGTGGGCGGGAGGGCTTGGACAAGTTATACACGTTCTACGGGTCGAGCTTGACGCAAGACGCCGGGGCAAACACGCGTGAGCGACTGCTACAGTTTTTTTCCTCATCTGCCACGCGTCAGCTGCATGTAAGTGTACAGTATGTAGGGGCGATAGGGCGACGGAAAGGAGGTAATGGTACGTACAGTGCGGTACGTGGCCAGAAGCGTGAATTGCGTCGAGTGGAAGGCCGGCTTTATCTTCGAGACGCCACGAGCCTCCATTCGCTACAACGGCATGTCAGCAACGAGGGAAGAAGCGATAAAAAAAAAAAGAAGTCGGGAGAAGAAGGCAGCCGGGATATAGCAGGGACGGACCAGGGACAAGGATAGCACCAGCTTGGGAGAGATAATACAGCCCCGTCCGTTCCTTCGATCATGATCGCGAGGTCGTCCCTGCGTCCTAAACCAAAAAGGCACACCACCTCAAATCGTACGCACGCGCACGTGTCCGACACGACACGACAATAACACGAATGTGCCCCGCAGCACTCACATCATTGGCCGCGACCACCATCGGGTCCTCCGCCTCGAGGTTGTGCGTGACGCCCACGGGGAGCACCTCCACCGCGCCGATCGCGCCGTCACGGCCGCGGCGCGTCGCGCGATGAGAAACTCCGCAAGCGCATGCGAGAGCTCGCGCGCGGTCCGGGAGTGTGCAGAATAGCATCGGCCCGCGGGGCGAAGCGAGGCGCGCGGCGCGCAGACGGTAGTACGCGACGAAGTCACGGTCCAGCTTGTTGGTGGGCGGTGCTCAGAACTATTATTATTATTTTGGGAGGGGGGGGTGCACACCTCGATCCCAAGAGTCCCATTCCATGGCCCGGGGGCGAATCCCTATTGTCACGCTGTGGATAATGTGTTGCGGCAGGTTAGCACCCTTCGCTGATATGATATGCGTGATCGTGACGCCGCGGCCGCGGATGTGTGAACGCTGGAGAGATGGATGCTGCTGACCGGTAACGGGCCTAACGGCGGCCTGGTGTATATGGACGATAAGGACGAGGGGGCGATTTCGTCTTCCGCGACGGGCGTCACTTTCGGGTACTGTAGAAGGTCCAATCTGCGGGCGCAGAGCGGGTTGGACGATGAGCAATTTTTCTTCTCAATCATCGCCCGCGAGTCCAGAGCCATCATGCCGATCCTTGTTGTGGGATCGTCGACTTTTTCAGGTCCAGATTCGCAGTTTGCGGGCGCGGGGGGCGGTGAGGTAGGGGCTGCTGCTTGGGTTCGACTTGCCACGTTGCCGGCGCTGGGAAATCACCACAATCAGGGCGAGGAGAGTGGCGGCGTCCTGGGAGGTCGGCATTGGGTCTCGGGAGTAGAGAAGAGCTGGCAGACTTCGAGAAGTTCTTTGATCCTTTATCTGCGGCGGCTCGCTGTCACGGCATGACTAGGGCCTACAGGTGGAGAGGAGGGGGGGTGATTTTCATTCGGCCTGACCCTGACAAATACGTCCTGTGGTAAGTAAGGACATCAAGATCAAGGTCGTGCTCAAACTCCCGGGAGAGATGCTGGCCATTTATCCAAATCAGGAAACACTGTCGGGCTACTCTCCGGCCGGACCGGAGAGGCAAGAGTCGAGCAAAGCCGACGCGACCCGACGACGACAACGACGCACCCTCCACACTTTCCTTAGCAAACGTTCGTTTTATCCACTTCTACATCTTCGGGTTCCGTACGGTTGCTCATGTCTCTACCAGCACCATAATAATGGCCACAAAAGCTGCAACGGCCGCGGTGGTACGTTCCCCTGCCACGCTGTCAACTCCGTGTAGGGCTCATGCTCATCTACGACATCATCGACTCACACAGGATTTCACCCGCATTATTCAACGCTCGGTCTCGGAAGGGTACATCCACACCTACGCTCCCCCTTCTTTTCCTTTTTTTCTTGAAATCAAAACGCCCCAGAACTGACGCCCCACACCCCCCCCCCATTCCGCAGAGACCGTCGCTGCCCTGCAGGCGTTCCGCAAGCGCCACTCGGAAGCACAGCGCATCACAGGCCAGCTCAACGCGCAGCCGACGACCGTCGACTTTGCGCACTACCGCTCCGTCCTGAAGAACAAGGCCATCGTCGACGAGGCGGAGAAGATCCTGCGCGACTTTAAGCCCGTCACGTACGACGCCAGCGTGCACGTCAAGGCCATCGAGACGTTCGAGACCAAGGCGGTGCGTGGCATTTGCGTTGCACCCCCCCCCTCTTATCCGTGGTTGTTGTTGTTGACCCTCAACTTTGCTGTGCCCGTCTCGTCGCTGGCTCCTACGGCCGCTGCCCGCCGGTAGATCGCCAAGGCGAAAGAGACAGAAGCGCAGATCGACGTAGAGCTGAAGGATCTTCAAGCGACGCTTTCCAACATCCAGGACGCGCGTCCGTTCGAGGACCTGACGGTACGTTGTTTCCGTCCAACCCGCATTCCCCATGACCCTGAACCTGATTGACCCTTTTTTTCATTTGGCACGTCCGCCAACTGCATGCAGGTCGAGGAAGTCGGCCAGGCGCACCCTCGCATCCTCGAGACGGTCGAGACCATGGTCAAGAAGGGCAAGTGGACCGTGCCGGGATACAAGGAGAAGTTTGGCGACCTCTCTCTCATGTAAATACCTCTGGCCCCCCCGTTTCTGTTCATTCGCCATAGAGTTTAAACAAACAAAGACCACATACATAACCGTGCGTAGACGCGCTTGTTTGAAATTGTGTGAGAAGGGCTGGGCTGCCTGGTGAGAGTTGACTGTTGTTCTGTTACGCTCTGCTTTCTACTTGAGGAACCAGCCGAAATTGCTGCGAGTGACGATTTTGCAACGTCCCGCCGCAACTTGATTATTAGACATGTCAGCTATACAGTATCCCTCCAAGTTACTGCAGTCAACACACATTTTTTGATAAAAAACTAAGCGAACGTCCACACTTCTGGCGTAGAATAGTCTGTGTTTATTTTTTTCACATCCCAGTATCTATGAGGTCCACATTCGAGGTATAGTCCAAACAGTAAAAAGCACAAAATCATCAAGTCCCACTGGCTCATATACAAGCAAAAGGGAAATCGGACCAAAGAAAACAAAAATGAACCAGGCGGAATCCTTTCTCTGTTCCGTTCCCTGAATCACGAAGCAGCAGCAACAGCTTTACCACCCTCGTCGCGCTTGCCCCGACCTCCAATACGTGCCTGGTGATAGTTTTCGATGAACCAGTCGACGGATTCCTTGAGGCCGTGCTCGAATGGAGTGAACTTGAACTCCTCGTTGTCCTTGCTCGTCTCACGCACGAGCCGCAGCAGCTTCTCGTTTGACGCCGGCTTGCGGAACTGGCCATCAGACTTGCTCGTGTCGAACTGTGCGGGCCGTCATCGTCAGTGCGCCGTGCTACTGGTTCCACAAGGCGATAGATGGCGCACCTGGACTTCACCCTTAAAGTCAAAAGCCTTGACGATCTGCTCTGCGACGTAGCGTATGCTCACGTCATCGTCCTCTCCAACGGAAAATATGATTGGCTCGACGTCGTCGTCGTACTCGCGCAGTTGCCATATGAACATCCTTGCGAGGTCATACGAGTACACAAACTGGCGCAGCGGCTTGCCTGTACCTGCAACGACGAACGGCGTGCCGTTCTCTACGAAGCGTTCACATTCAGAGTTAAAAGAGGGTTAGGATAAGGAAAAGCAAAACAAAGAGATGACGCACGCTTCGCGATGTAGCATTTATGAATTAGACCAGGGATGACGTGCGAGTTTTCGAGATCACTACGAAATGATCGAATGAGAGAAAGGAAGCGACGAGGGGCGGACAGACGCACTAATTGTCGTGGGGCCCGTAGATGTTGGTTGGGATCGCGGCGGTAAAGTTGCAGCCAAACTCCTCCTTATATGCGTGGTTCGCAATGTCGACGAGGCGCTTGGCGTACGCGTACCCAAAGTTGGAGTCGTGCGGCGGGCCGAGGTGGATCTTATCCTCGCGCAGCGGTGGTGTGACGCCATCGGGAAACACGCAGGTCGAGAGGCACGAGATGACCTTCTGCACGCCCGTCAAGTACGAGGTGTGCAGCACATTGTCGTTGATGTTGACATTGTCGCGCAGCATGGACAGCTTGTGACTCATGTTCATGAACAAACCTCCAACTAAGACGAAGAAAAAAACAACGCGGGTTAGTGCGCGCTTTCGATCAAGATCTGCTAAAGGAGACGGTGCGGACCGAGAGCGGCCAGATGGATGACATGGGTCGGTTTGTATTTTTCGAAAAGGGCCTTTGTCGCGGCCGTGTCACTGAAAAATGGCACGTGTACGCGTGAATGGGGGCGTAAGACGGTAGGGAATAGAAGGGGGACGCGTTTACCGCAGGTCGGCTTCTTTGGAGCTGGCGAAGATCCAGGTCTCACCATCGCGGCGGCCATAGCGCGTGTTTGGGAGCTCGGTGTCGAGGACATGCCGGATAGCGTGGCCGACGAGACCCTGGCCACCGGTGACGAGAATGACATCAGGCATATTGCGCACGCTGCGTTATGGATGTTCGATTGAAAGAGGGGTTGATGGGTGGAAGAGAGGGAGGAAAGTGCGAGTGGGAAGAGAGGAAAGATTTATGGAGTCAGGCGGAGAAGAAGGAAGGAAAGGAAAAGATCTTAATAATCATCATCACAACAATTCATCGAGGTTGCAGGACAGACAGATGTTCCCTTCCATTCTGAGCCTCTCACTAGTACTGTCCTGTCATTCCTCGCCCCGTCTCGCCTCCACGGTTGTCTTGCCTCTGCCTTGCTTCTCATGTCCACTTGCTCTCGGGGATTTTGCATTCACAGCCTGGAAATCTGATTAGTCAGAATGAATTTGCAGAGCCTCCAGGTTCAGCAGCAGCACTACAGTAGTGCGCGCACACGGCGTCCGTTGACGTAACGTCGCTCGTCAATCATTCCCACGCACCATCGCCTCTGAATCCACCGTTTCTCCCCAGAGCAGAGCAGAGCACAAAAATAATTGTCCGTGCAGTATATATAGAAATACAAAACTAGCTATGCCTACAATAACACGAATTCTTGCAAATACACAACCCCAGCAATATCATGGGCGCGCAACCGACCCTCTATTCCCACCCAGGCACAGCCACCGACAATCGCCGCTTCCCCCCCTGGCTCGGGCGCACCGTACGATCATCTAGCGCCAACGGCGATGCGCCCGCAGAACTGCACATCGACGACGGCGGGTGCGACCTCCCTCGCCCTGCCGGTGCTGGTGCTGGTACTTGTGCCATCGCCAGGACTGCCGCAGGCGCACCGTTCCACGACATCCCGTCCAGATCGGCGAATTCCGTTTTCACGCTTGCGAACGAGCGGCGCAGCAATGCCCACTGTGCCTAACGGGCAACCACATACAAAGTCAGTCAGTCGTCGTCGCATAAACGGAGAAGAAGGACGGAGGCAAAATGAAAAAAAAAAATTGATCGGCGTGCCTGTCAGGTTAGGCGGCGGACGGCGTGTGATGTAGAGAAACTGAGATGGGTGGGGGGCAAAGGCTCACGGGGGTCGTGATAAGCGCCGCCAAGTCCTCGCGGCGCTCCGCGGCCTCGTTTGCGCGTAGACGCGCCGCGCGAGCCCGCGCGCGGGGTGTCGTCATGTCGTGCTGGATGGGCAGCGATCTGCACGTCGGCGTCGGCATTGACATCGACGCGGAACTCGTCATTGGTCTCGACGACGCGCGGACCGGTTTTGGGGTGGCGAGTATCGACGTGGATGCCGACATCAAGCTGGACATCGAGAGTGCGGCGGAGGGTGCGAATGGCGCGAAGGCTACGACGTCCGACGACATTCGTGCGGCCAGAGAGAACTTTTGTCGAAAAATAAGTGTGGTGTGGATTGTGTGCCAGTGACGGATGTCGAAGCGAAAGCAAAGTGGCAAGATAGAGATTTATTTATCCAATCTTGTTGTGTTGTGGTTGGTTCAGAATGGATGAATGAATGAATGAATGAATGAACGGGTTTCTTCGGGTTCTCTTTTGTGGCTCAGTTGGAGATATGTTTAATCGTGAAATGTATCACTGGTGTGTCTGTGGGGATCTTCGGCGTTTGGCGCCAGGCGAGGAGAAAGGATGCTGCTCTCGTCCTTCCTTTCGAATTGCTATTACGATACCGTCTAGCGGCCCAGGGATAGGAGGACAACCGAGAATCATAATCTAGGCCCGAACACGAATTCCAGGGGCCTCCGAATGGCACGCACGTCCTCTTGAAAACAAAACATTGAGCTTTCGACCGCACAAATCACGCGCGATCCTCACTACTCCAATCTCCATACTCGCCCGCTGTTCTTATTATATTACCATCCATCTCTCCTATATCCAGAACCCCTAAAACACTATTTGTGCCTTGTTCGTGTTGTGCCTCCTAATCTCTCCTCTTCGCTCTTCGTGCCCGCTTCGCGCCAAGTCCTCGCCTAACTGGACTTTCGACATCGCGCCCTCGTAACCCTTACTAACACATCGATCCAGACATCCAAAGAGTATGCACGACTGACTTCGACAACCTTCTATCGCTCCGAGTCTCGAGGCCCCGGATAGCGAGAACGAAGAGACCGCCTGCGACTGGGGAAACGAAGTGGCGATGGACGACTCCGAGTCGGACAATCGAAGAGCTCAGGGCCAGCGCACCAGTATTTCGATCTGTTAGGTTGGACAAACGAGGTGGGAAGTACTGCAGTTCCTCGAAAGGAGAAAAGGGCCAGGCAGACGTGTCGTCCTCTGGTGTCTTCGCAACCTTCTGGTAACTGGAATCAGGAGGAATATGGCAAGAGACGACGAACGCCGGCGTGAATCACAATTACCATCAGCGTGGATTGACATCATGATGACGTTCCGGTTCGATTGACCGACGAGGCCAAAAATGTATCTCACCAAGGCGACCAAGCCCTTTGACGAAGTGTTGCGAACGTGAATAGCATTTGCGGGCAGTCGAAATTAGCCAACCATCGACGCGCATCAACTTTCACTCACTCATACAGCACATTACAGGACTGCCGAAGCCCCGCGAGGATTCACAGACCTGCACAAACAGTGATCCTGACGCCCCTCCTCAAAACTACAATTTCCGACTAAACAGCGATGCTCTATGAAGTTAGAGGGTCTGAACGGATCACCTGCGCCTGCCGCCTATGTGACAAGAACAGGAAAACGTCGAGGAAAGAAAACAAAGAAGGCAAAAAGAAAGGAAAACCTTCCCGAAGCATGCCCGCGCACAGCCACAACCCCATTTGCAGAAACTCCGGCTTTCCTCGAAGAGAAAGTTTGTGTACGCTATTGAAATACTAGCACTGTAGTCCTGGTTACACTACTAATAAAGTCCGAAGAAGCCTGGCAAATTTCGCAATCGCAATCGCAATCGTTTATCCTTATGTGCATCTGTTCCCATCATTCTCTTCAAACAGGATCCACAGCGACGTCCACACTGATCGGAGGATGCCGTTTGGCTGTGCATGCAACGTTGTGGGTGGTATCGGCGAGAAAAAAGCACTCGAACAAGATCGACCCGACGCCTATGGGGGTAAACATGGACGGCTGCTACGGGCGACGCCGAGCATGCGTTCGCACAACCCCCGAGCATTGGGTTGCGAGTGAGTGCTGCTCGCCAATCTGGATTATGCACAGCGTAGCGTCGTAGACAAGGAACGATGGCGACGATCACAGTTGAACGTTGAACACCCTTCCCATCATTCTGTAAAATACATGTGCCCCAGAATATCCATAACACTCCATACCCCCGGCTCGGGTGCGAGAACTCGTTTTTGGGGTAAGAAACGCATCGACAAAGTCGGGGAGGCAATCTGCGTGCCATTGATCATGACCACATATCGGGATACATTGAGGTTC
The DNA here is from genome assembly GCA_022496215.1 of Russula brevipes. Taxonomy (NCBI): domain Eukaryota; kingdom Fungi; phylum Basidiomycota; class Agaricomycetes; order Russulales; family Russulaceae; genus Russula; species Russula brevipes. The sequence goes on along the minus strand of WTXF01000087.1, from coordinate 16,904 downwards.
TGACGTTATTCGTATTCGTATTCGAGGACCTCTAATTGAAAGGAGCGTGACGTTGGGCGTGGGGGCGTGGGGGTTTCCGAACAAGGAGGAGGATTTGAAAAAAGGCCAGATTAGAATCGTGCGAGTGTGATTGAGATGACGATGGTCTCGGAAACCTAAAGTGAAAGTCTCACAAGGAAGTCTCGTTTCCGTGCAACGTTTCTTGGCATGCGCCTACAACCATACAACCAGGTGAGCGGGCTCTGAGAGGAAGAGAGTGGCGACAGAGAGAGATATCTGACACCGAGATCGGGTGCGTGGGAGGAATTGTCATTCGCACCGAATGCGAATGCTCGGCGCTCAGGCTCTAATTCGAAGTGGGCAAGGTAAAACGTTACCCTGTTTCAAGTGCCAGCGCATTCTCGTCGAGAAAGGACTGTTGCTCGATGTCGAACTGTGGTGACAGGCATTGGCAAACAGTGCGAATCGCACGCCGGATCATGCTGACCCCAGCAATCGATCACCTCATCTCGGATTCCGTCCTTGTCCTTCCCTCTGCTCTCTGCTCACTACATATGACCAATGTCCAGAGATCGTGAGGCTTGCTCGATATTTCCGTCGTCCTGGATAGCGCGTCACCAACGTCGTCTCGTACTGTACTCCAGCTTTCCAGGAACGAACAACATGAGCGCATTTTCAGACCCTGTCTCCGGTTGAAGGCAGGTTGTCGGTATGAAGTCTATTTTGACATGGTCAACAGGTTGTATGCAGTCTGCAGCATGTGAGTTACTCCTTCCGCATCAATTTTACCTATTTTCCTCCAGGGAGCGGAGCCATTATCACCAGCAGCACTCTCGGTAGGAGGTAGGGTTGATGTGAAATGCCAGCTCTTGGGTGCGTGTCTGTTATCCTCGATTGGTCGCATGTCTGCGATGGGAACTCCTGACGGCACCGTTACGGCTGAGCCTTCCCTTTTTCCTTTCGACATTTCCTTTCGACATCCCGTTCGCGCATACATGTACGCACCACACGTACGTGTGATTGACTCCGTAAAGCGATAGCCGGGCTTCTCTTTAGGTAATAATGGGGCCACGGGCGTCGCGGGCTGTGTCATTGTCCCCGTCATGATTAGCGGCCATTCTTTATTAGCGAGGCATTAGTGCAGCGCCTACGTCCTGTCAGGCTGTCACGTCAAGCCATCCTTGACCTTCTAGTGTACCGCGACCCAGGATTGTTCCCAGGTTGGTCGATGACTGGATGAGCAGTAGGGCAGGGTTAGATATTATTTGGCCCATGTTACTAACGTGAGATAATATTGCCCTCCGTGTGATGTTAGATACGCTTGTTAATAACAGTGATATATTCACGTAAGCAGGATTATGTCAGCTAGGTGCTCACAAGTCACTCACAGTGTTACTAACATGCAATTCAGTATCTAACACGTTAGTAACTTGTTAATAACATGCTAGAGGTTGTTGAGCTCAATGTAGTTGGCAATTTTGAAGCATTGTTGATGATTGGGCCTTATCTGAGGAAGAGCGAAGAGCACTTCATCGGTTCATCGGCTCACCCGGCCATAGCCTTTCCTGGAATATCTCACAATATATAACATCGGATTTTTGACACCTGCTTGTGAGATATGTTATTAACATGTTATTTAATTGTTATATACCAGTTGTTAGTAACATAATCATAACAAACCCAGCCCTAATGAGCAGCTCTCTTCCTCTCGCCCGAAGATGTGCTGTCGTCGCAATGTTCGGTCGCGTACTGGAACATATGGCTGCAGGACGGACAAGGGTCTTTCAAAATTGCAATTTGGCGTTTTTCCCGCCTTGCCGTACATTGATATTGCTCGCGTCATGTCGTTCCTAAAAGAGGAAATATTGTATTTCATCTGGCTCCTTGTGTGAGCGCCACCCTGCAATTGATCCCATCGCCGTTGCCCTGCCGCGCCTTTTTTTTCAGAGGTTAAGAGAGCGGGTCAATCTCCCCCGGTACAATGGGCTCCACTTCAACCCCTTCTTACGCTCTTTACCACGCACTCCTTTGGAATGTCTCGGGCTGAGAAACAACCGGCAGATGTTGAGATGGGGAACCACCGCGGTATGTCTACCACTGTTCTGCGCTATCCTCGCCATTTTTTGCTCACGTGCACTGCAGGGAGCCATTTCGGCAGGCCTCACTCAACATCGAATCACCCGTCCCAGGCAGAGCCCATCCTTAGCGATAGTTCTGCGCCGCTCTTTTCTATGTATTCAAGGATGACGGAGGAGGAGGACAACAAGATTGCCGGACGTTGGCAAAAGGATGCTCAGGGAATCCTCATTTTCGTGAGTCCTCACGTTAGCTTCCGTATGGCTCCATGCGACAACTGGCAACCTCCAGACCAGCCTGTTTTCTGTCGTTGTTGCGGTGTTGATCACCGTGTCCATCCAAGACCTCAGACCAAACTCGCAGGACACCTCCGCGTTTTATCTCGAGAACATATATCAGGTTCTCACCGGCCCCAGTGCATCTGGCGCATCGATCCCCCCCACTGTCGCCAAGCCGCCTGCCTTCTCTCCGCCAACATACGCCATTTGGGTGAACGCACTCTGGTTCTTGAGCCTAGTCGTCAGTCTTACCTGTGCTCTTTTGGCAACACTACAACATCAATGGGCACATCGGTACATGAGGTTCACCCAACCGGTGCAGTGTAGTCCCCACAAGCGAGCACGGAGACGTGCTTTTTTTGCTGATGGCGTCGACGCATTCCATACACCTTGGGCCGTAGAAGCATTGCCGACCATGCTTCATCTTTCACTCTTTCTATTCCTTGCCGGCCTCTTCCCCTTCCTCTTCAATGTCAACCAGACCACCTTCAATGCCGTAGTTGGATGGGTCACCCTATTCGCGGGCATATATGTGTGCCTAACCTTGATGCCGATCTTCCGGTATGACAGCCCGTACTCTACGCCACTTTCGATAACCGCGTGGTCCATCTATGCCGGCATACTATATTCCGTCTTCAAGGTTCTGTCCCTCATCCCGGGTAGTCGTGAGAATCCGCAACCTTTTCGTGGTCGGAAGCGCCGTTATCGTGGGTGGGTCCTGGAGGGCGTGGAGAGGGCAGCCGACGACACCGCTTCGGATCCGTCATTAGGAGTCGACAGCCGTATCGTGGAATGGACGGTCAATGCTTTGGATAATGATGACGCATTGCAGCAGTTTTTTGAGGCCATCCCTGGCTTTTCTAACTCAAGACAAGTCCATACACGTCTTCCAACTCTACTCCAGATGAATATCCATCAAGTAATGGATGGATTCTTGGATCGCACCTTTTCGTCCGAGCCGGCTTCCGAATCGATCAGGCTCACTCGGCTCACCATTTGCCTCGAAGCAGCCCATGCAGCACTCGGTTCCTTCGTAGTATCGCGAATCCTTGGCAACATTTTCGACGGGCGCTGGCGTGATGTACCTAGATCCATCGAATTGGGGCAATCTCTGAGACGCTGGTGCAACAGCAACGACGAGTGGGTCGCTCCACCCGCACGGAGCTTAACGGCCAGTGTCCTTGCTGTACAGGAGCGTGACGACCGCTGGATTGCGCTCGCTAGTGAAAACTTTGGCTTACCAGATCGAACCCTCCGAGACAATATTCTATATGGTGATAGCGTGTTGCTTGTCATCTTGCTTCACGTTGCCCGCGACTTGTTTCATTCCGTTCACCCACTTTGGGATGCGACCATCTTGGGTGTACTGTCCCAATTCGATATACGCAGCACCCTTCCCGGACTCCAGCACGAGTTTTGTGCCTTGTGGAACGAAATCGTTCAGGAGGTGCAGAATGGACGGTCTGACAGCACTCCTGTATATATCCTCAGAGAGATCCGCCGTCTTTATGTTGCTTTGCACGAAGGCACTTACACACCCCCAACTGCGTTCTCTGCTTCCAGCGCACATGGCGATGACGGTGTGTTGCGGCGATTCTCGTACCCATCATGCTACGTCATCAGCCATCGCACAGACCCGATTCCTCACGTTCACGGGGTGATGGCTGGAGTTGGACAGACCCCTCGCACTTCTCCGATTGCGGCCTTCCCAACTTCTCCCCGTTTTCATGTTCCTCTGCCCCCCGTGTCGCCTACCCGAGGTCACAGTGTACACCCTATTTTGCCCCCAAACCGAGGCCTTTCTCGTCGCTCCGAGTGGCCATCTGGTGATGCACCCGGTCCATCGCAACGCCGTATGCCGCCTCCTCGTGCGTCGCTCGAGAGCCGTCCTCTTCTTGCCACTTCGCCAGACGTAGCCGCCACCCACGCAACACGAAGCAGCACGGACATCTCAACCATCTCGTTTATGGCCCCGCAGCCGCCCTCTGATGGGCATGGTGCCCTGCAAGGGAACGATGAGACGATCATCGTTCGCTCCCCCGTACTACCCGTATCTGATCCAGCGCCATCACTGGACCCGATACCGCCCGTCAGCAGCGAGGCGATTCCCGTCGAACCCCATTCAACTGCAACTGCAGAGTCTCCCCCGTCCCCGTCCGACGAGATCATCTCTCATGCACTGGGTTCTCCATCCTCGTCCCGGACCCCACTGCACCCTGCTCCGCAGGTTGCCGCCCCCGTTGCGAGTCCCGACGACGTCACCGCGAGCGTGGGGATCGCCGGGGCCGGGGCGCAACGCGAGACTGATGACGAAGATATGTCGACGCCGACTTCTCGAAATCATCACTCACACCCACACCAGTCAGCAGCGCTTGGAGACCCCGGCATGTCTAGAAGCACCCCACGACCTGAGGATTCCCTGCGCGACTCGAGCCAGTCATAGCCGTAAATTCGGTGGTGTCTCAATGGGTTCGCGACGTTGATGAACCCCTGTCCGGACTCGGCACGGCAGGCACTCGCTCACTCTCGCCAAGGAGTTGTGCAATGACTCGATTGGTGTGAGAGCGAGTTTTCTCGCCCCGCTGAATACACGCCCAACGAGGAGGGGTTCGGAGCGCCCACAACGTTATCCCGACCGACCGGCTACATCCATCCATCCACCCATTCCTTACATCCCATATATGGAGGACTCTTCATGAACTTTCACTCTTTTTCACGCCGCGTTTATACTGTTTTTTGATAATCGGACTTGGACTACGTTTTCTCATCCCTGCCGTTCTCATTCTTTTGTGGACTATTAAGGACAGAAGTGAATCTAACCATATTTGTTATTTATGATTTACCCAGCCTCGGACATTCGTAGAATTAAGAATGAAAGCGTGTATACGTGTACTGTATACAAACCCCCCTCCTTGTCTCCTACTTACTTGAAAAAAATAATGGACCTCTTGGAAATCTCTCTTTGTGGTCTCTGAGGCTGAGACGACGAAAGCAATGTACGGTATGAGTTGGCGTGCGCACAGTTTCCGGGGCCATCTGAACTAAATCACCTTTGTGTTGGGGGTTTTTCCACACTTCGCGAAATAGGAAGAGCCATGCGATTGCGTCGTTCTGTATCAAAAATCTGTGCCGTCCTGGGGTGAGGCTAGGGTTTACTTATAGGCAAGGAGACGTGAAACCTGACAAATTTTGGTCAACTACCCTACTAAACATAGCTCAGGTCAGCATACAACTGATATCACCTCGTTGGCTCGTGCTATACTCGAACGAGAGAAACAAAATACAACGCCAAGAAATAAAATACACGAGGAAAATACAGCACCAGTACTGTCAACGGCGTGAAAGACGACGATGATCTGGCAAGGTAGACCCACTAGACCGGGTCTCGCGCGAACGAGAAACCGGAGAGGCATCCCCTCCACCGCGAAGCGAGACGATGACAAAGTGTGCTCGCGGGTGATAGAACTCCAGATGCGAGCCGCAAGGTGGATGGCCGAGCTGTGACAGCAGTGGGCGATATGCGCAGAATCCGCCGGGACTCGTCAGAAAGTGAGGATAGAGATACGGAAGTGGGCGTGAGGGGCGGTAGAAGTCCCAGATAATAACGAGACGAGCCGAAAGGCCACGACGATGCGTCATCTCGGAAGAGCGTGGCTATTGCACGCGTTACATGGGAGAGTATGTGGGCGGGTAAGGAAGACTCCCGAAGAAGGCGTGCGGTCTCCGAGTGGAGCTTGGTCTCGTATTCGGTGCGCAAGCTACTGAAGGGAGGGCAGTGTACGAAAAGGTGATGCGCATCTTCGATGGAGGGGCAGCCGAACCGGCAGAAGAGGGGACGAAACGGCAAGTCGGAGAACGAACGGAATGCTAAAAGGTGCTGAAGAAGGGAAGGGAACTTAGAGTCGATGTACTGGAAAGGCGGGAATGAATACGCCGAGAGTGCAAGCAAGTCATCGGACCCAGCATCGGAATAACCTTGCCTGCTCGATCCGTTGTACTTGAGGACAATCACGGGACCACACCAGGGCCTGGAAGCCGCACCAGAAGTAATGCGGAAAATGGCCTGATTTACTGAACCGTTCGCGGCCAAGGCGCTAGGAGAATACCACAGATGCAGTGGGAATCGCAACGGCTCCCCATTCAGGCCTTGGGTCAAGACGACGCTGGTGGCTTGTCCTCCAGGAAAATAACCTTGAACGAGCGGAGTCGGGCAGGAACCCTGAGCAGGTGTGCGAGGACGTTCGCAGGTTACGGTAAACATTCGAGGGCGATCTGGGTGCTCTGCTAAGTGTGCGTGTACTGCAGGATGAAGTGTCGGATATACCTTCGTGCGGGGCAAAAAGTATGGCGGACACGGTAACAAATTTAGGTTGAGCAGGCGGTGGCGTGGCAATCGTATCAGAGCGCGCAGATGCGATGGGGACGCACTGGCACTCCCGGCGATGACGGGGCCAGTCCTGCAGTGGGGTGAGTCCGAAAGATGGCATGGAGTGTACGGTGACGCACACTCTGAAGATGTTCTGGGGTACAATATGCGTGTTGGCATCGGCTGCACCACATTGACGTAGGTTTGTAACACACAATACATGGGTGGTTGATCACGGAGAGAGCTGGGACCATGATCGATGTCTATAGGAAATGAGAAAAAAATCTATTAAGTGAGAGTAGTAGGTGGGGGATTTTGTGAAGAACAGAATGGACGATGGCGTACGCAGAGAGAGAAATAAATCAGCTTAAAAGGAGAGAGGGCAGGTAGGCATTGCGCAGTGGATTCTGGATTCATATCTTGGGTGACGCTTAGCGACGCGGCATAGTATAAAATTGAATGGGTATGGAATGGACGGCGATATTGGCGAGGAAAAATCAGCAGAAGTTCGTGAACAATAGTTTGTGAAACAATATCTCTGATGACAACGAAAAAAGCCGAGGTCAATGCCCAGGAGAGCTTGATACGACCGAACAGCCTCACGGGAGGCGCTATCCGGGAGTGCTCCTCAGGAACACGTCTGTACTTAGGTGAGAGCCACTACAGAAATGGACATCCCAGCGCACATGGTTCCGCCGAACCCTGACAATTCCGATAGTTTGTACACTCTTATTGTTTCACAGATTTGGGTTTGTATACAGTACGCTTTCACTCTTAATTCTACTTCTACGAACGTCCGGTAAATATATGGTTGGATTCACTTCTATCCTTATGGTTCACAAAATAATGAAAAGGGAAGAGGTTAGAAACGAATCCGAGGGCGCTCCAAGCGCTTCAAGCTGAGTTGAGTGAGGCTATGAATCTCGCCCGGGAGAAAACATTCGGCTGCTTGCTTGTTGGGCTGGTTGTACCCAGGAATTATATGAGCAGTGATATCATATCTATCGACCCACACGGGCCTCCTCCAGTTAGGTAGTACCGGTACTCTCAATGCTTCTGCTGCCGCTGCCTATACCGCGCATACGCATCCCGCACGCCGCCCAATCCAAACACGACCAGAAGCGCTCCAGATACGCCCCCTCCCCCACACGCCGTACCCACCCGCCATCCAGGCGTGCTCGTGCACGCTCACGCAGAACAGCGGGAACAGCGTCTGCCCGAGCCTGTCCAGCGAGTCTAGTCCGTCCTGCGAGCCACGGTACCCCCCGCGGCCGGTGCGCAGCCCGGCCGACGCCGCGTCGGACCACACGTTCGCGGGGCGGCCGACGCCGCCACCCACGGTGCTGCGCACGAGCGCGCTAGTGGAGAACGCGCGCACGCCGGCGGGCGGCTCGGTGCGGAGGGGCGGGGGCGCGAGGCCTGATGCGGGGGCCTCGGGCTGCTCGGGCGAGGCGGCGGTGAGGTTCTCCGCGGGGACGTACGTGCCGCCGAGCTCGGTGCTGCTTGGCGAGAAGGTCTGGAGGCGCTCGCCGACGAGGAGCGTGCCGGCCCCATAGGTCGCAAGAACGCCGAGGTTGCCGGTCGAGTCGGTGACGAGCCAGACGAAGCCGTTTGAGGAGAGCATGCCGGTCGCTGCGGCCGTCACGTACGTCTTGAGGTCCTGCAGGGAGCCCATCTGGGAGGCGATCACGCCGCCCAGCGTCATCTGCTCTGGGTTCAGATACGGATACTTCTCGTCTAGTGCCGCTTCGTGATTCCGTGAGTCCGCGTTGGCGGTTTCTACTTCCCATGCGCAAGTCACCCGTGTGTTTGTTAGAATGGGTGGTTCTTTGATAGAGGAGTGGTTGTGGGGACATAGACTCACGAGGTGGTGCAGGAAGAAACTGTTATTGAGCGCGAGACTCGCGTAATTGAAAGCGAGAGTTTGGCTCTCGTGTGGGGCGGTAGAGATGACGATTTGGCGACACTCAGGTTTTCGAGGTTGGTGCCTGCACCCGCATACGTGAGGTTGGGTTTGTGAAAAAAATACTGCAGGCGCACCTTTTATTTGCTCGTTGAGACGGTCGAGCAGGCCCTGCTGGTAGTCCTCCGCGATGACCCTGAGCGCCGCAGGCGAGAAAAAGTCGCCCATCCCGTCCTCGACATTGTATGGAGCGGGACCCGGACGTGGATCGCCCTGCGCGGGGAGGACGAGAACCGTGCTGCTAGTGGGGTCCTCACGGCCGCGCGGTGGGCGAATTTGCAGCCAGCCACACTGCACTTTCGTCGTCGAACAACCTGCTGCTGTGAGGTTGCGCGCGAGACGGTGCATGATGCCACGAACGCAAAAGTGCTGTTTTTTACCCGCGTCGAGAGATGAGACGCGCGCCCACAAGAGAGAGCGCGTCGTCGAAAAATACGGGGACCCCGGAGAGTAGCGGGCCGAGAGACCCGTGGCACCGCTTGCCACGGACACGTCGACTTGACCGACCGACAATCATCTCATCTCGTAATCGTCGTATTCTCCCGCCCTCTGCCTCTGCTGCGATCCACCCAACGAGAGAAAAAAAAGAGCGACAGCTATAAAATAATGGCCGGGCCCAAGACATCAAACTCTGCAAAGCACGCTTCTGCAACCACCAGTGGGACGCCCAAGACCGCTCCCGCTACCCCGTCGCGCAAGGCGCCGTCGGCGTCGGCGTCGACAACCGCACTGCAGACCCTCTGGAGCGCGTATATCGACGCGACGCCCTCCCGTCTGAAATTCATCGACGCCTTCCTTGTCTTCCTCGTCCTTTCTGGTGTGATCCAGTTTGTGTACTGCGTGCTCGTGACGAGCTTCCCTTTCAACGCCTTCCTCGCTGGGTGCGCCGCGGGCTTTTTTCTTTCATACTATGCTCCTCGTCGCGCTGAGACTGATTGTTTGTTTTTGTCGTGGTGGGGACAGGTTCGCGAGCTCTGTGGGACAATTCGTGCTCACTGCGTCGTTGCGCTCGCAAGTCAACGTGGCAAACCGGGCTCTGTTCAAAGACGTGTCACCCGAAAGGTGAGCGTCCCCTGACCGTGATCCAATGTAGTTGGTGCTCAAGTCCTTGCAGGGCCTTCGCAGATTTTGTCGTAGGCTCGGTCGTACTGCACTTTTTTGTGTTCAACTTCCTTGGTTAATAATGTTATTGCGACACATTTTTCTCCTTTCGATTTCTGTCTAAAGCACACTCGGTCGCATTGAAATCCAAGGCGAACACCAATAACATATAATAGCATAGAGTAGAGCAAACGACAGAAATTTCATAAGCTATATATATCTGTGCGTGCTTCGAAACAATCGATCCAGTCCGAAATGTAGAGACGGGTGCGAGCCGAGAACACGAGCGACACACATCATACGATGCTCAAGGGATACAGTATAAGTGCAAGTGTATGCGATGATTATGCGCTGCTCTGTCACGCCTAGCGCCTACGCTCGAAGGAGCTAGACCGCTGGAGGAGCCATGTCAGTTGACGCGTGAAGGCAATGAGGCAACAGCAAGCGCACCCCAAAGATCACGACCGCAAAATCAAACACGTATTCGCCTGCCGGGATGAGCGTGCCGAGCGTTGAGAACACACACACACCTCAGAAGGAGGGGTAAGAAGAGGGAGAGGACATACCCATCTCGAGATACGAGTGCAGCAGCTCTGTCACAAGCCAAACACGTTTGTTTATCGTTAGCGTTTCAAAGCGTTCTCGGCGGGAGAGAGAGACACCCACGACGGACGTCCTTGTTCGGTACCTGGGACAAGGCGGGCCTGCATGCGATCCATCGCATCGCACGATGGAAACGGGTCAGTTTCCAGTTCCGGCACGAGCTTCGTTCCGAACAAGGGAGGGACGCACGTCAAGCCAGTGGTGCGCTTGATGCCGGCGAGAAAAGCGCTGATGAGGACAGCGTCGACGCCGAGGTGCACAAGTTTTCCGAGCATTTACGGGTGTGTGCGGTGGTAGAGCTGAAGGTAGAGAGATGCGTGTTGCTTGACTCGGAGCCACTGGCAGTGTTAGTGCCCGTCATGTGATGCAGCGTGTTGAACCTGCCAGAGATCGGACCCATATACATGTTTACAAATTTTACACTATACAATCATCGTCAACCAGCTACTAGTCTACAAATGCGAGTGTCGAGTGGGTAGCAACGTCTGCAGCGTCTGCGCGGTAGCGTCTTTCTCCTCTTTTATTACGTTCGAGAACGCCTTGAAATTCGGGCCTGATGAGCCGACTGTGAAGCACACCGTTAACAATAGCGAGTCACAACGCAAGAAAGGCATCATACCCTGCAGCTGAAATAACACGCTCTCGCTGGTCGTGATCTGCGCACCAGCCTGGCGCATTCGCTCAAGTGCCCAGGGCACCTCCTCTTTGTTGCAGCTCGAGACGCCATCGGCAAGTACATGCACGTCATATCCACGCTCGAGAAGATCCAGGGTAGACTGGAGCACGCATACGTGAGACTAGCATTGTTCAATGCGATCAGCTCTGTGGTGATACGCCCAGGGGGAGTACGCGAATTGGAGACGAACCTCGATGCCCATGACGATGAGCGACTTGAGACTCCGGCTATCGAGCAGGGAGAGGAGCTCGGGTGTGGCCATCGAGAAAAGCGTCTTTCCAATGGTGGTAAGGTGCAGCGGGCCGAGCGACGGAAGGTCAAGGCGGTCATCAGTTTTCCCGAGGCCTATAGCATTTCATGGAGCCGGCGCCTGAGCTGTGACCCACTTAGCGAAAGATTTGCGGGTACGAACCTCTCGGGTTCTGTTCGGTGACAATTACGGGGACCCCATGGATCTATATATTTATGCACTTTGCTTGTAAGCGAGGCCCATCAAATCCGCGAAAATACTGCGCACCTTTGCCACTTTAAGAAGCTTATTCCCCGTGGCAACGAGAGAGTCGAAGCCGTAAATAGCGGGTTCTGATGGGAATATATTAACGAGTGAAGCACACAGAGAAGGGGAGAGAGTCTGCGTACGAAATTTGGTCTGGAGATCGCAGAAAAGGAAAGCGGTTTGGTTGGGGATCAGCTTGACGACTCTTGCGGTGGCGGCCATTTTTCGTCGTCAAGGCCAAGCGCGGTCGCCCACTTTGACCGCCGACGTATCAGACGTTTGATTTTGAAAGCAGAACAAACAAAGAAGAGCGAAAGGGAGAGTGAGCTGCAATATTAATTGTCGTGGGTCTGATTGTTTGCCGCTGTGGATGCCCAAAACGGGGGAAATGAAGAAAAGCGAACTTTAGTCGTGACCACCATCTCGTTCACTACGCTGGTCGCCCTCCCCTGCGCGCTCGACGGTCTCCCTTCCTTTCTTTTTATCCCCACTGGCTTCACACAGCACGTTCCACTCCTTCCATAAAAAAAAAGTTAAAGAAACCAAAAAATTAACATGACGACCCTAGTTGACCGCATCGAATCCGCCGCTGACAGGAACACGGATGATGAGTGGCTTGCCGACAAGAAGAGGGTAATACTTTTTTTTTCTTCATCCCCGACATTATCCCGTTCAACGACGCCGCTAACGTACATTGTGCAGTTCGAGTCGTTCAAACTCGGTGGAGCCCCACTCGCCGTATCTTCTTCACAGTCCAGGAGACATTCTCATTCACGCTCCCATTCTCGCAACATTTCCGTCTCAATTTCGCCATCGCCTTCCCTGTCTTTCTCCACTTCATCTCACGACCTCTCTCTTTCGTCTTCTTCTATTTCTTCTCTGTCGCAATTAGGCACTGCTCCATCCACCGCGGCAAAGCGCGGATCCCACCACCGGCGTTGTTCGTCCGTCTCCACTCGCCGCGAGTCGGCAGAGGTTATGGGTGTTCCCCTCCCCACCCTATCCGCTTCCAATAGCGAGGATAACATGAGTTTGGGCGACAGGGATTCTGTTCGTCGCCGGGCTCTTTGGGCACTTGAGGGCAAACCAACCCCAGATGGCTTTTCGCCTGTTGAAATCCCAGAGCTGGGTACTCCCGAGATCGAACGGAGGATTTCAGAATTCCGTATGGACATCTTTCTCCTTTTTCCTACTTCCTAGTCAACTCATCACCAAATGCAGCGAGCAAACCCTCATTTCCCCCAGCTGTGGGCGGCTTCGTTTCAGGCTTGAGTGGTCTCACAAATATGCGTGACTCGTTCAGCAGTCGCATGACTTCTTCTGTCAAAGATCAGCTCCATACCCTCGTTGAGGAAGAAGAAGAGGAGGAGGAGCCTGAGGCATCCTCCACTTCTCCACCTGCTGTTGTCCCCACATCTCCCACTCCTACCAGAGTGCGTCACCGCCCCAGTGGTCTGAGCCTCCGCCCGCTGGAGCTCAGCCCGGACAGGCTCTTGTCGGCTACCAACAGCGAACTTCCCACCCCTGCACCTACGCCTACCCCTTCCAAGCCATCTGGTCTCAAGTCACTCACACTCACTACGTCCCCTAGTTTGATATCGTCCCCTCCTGCTCCGGATGCTGTGTCTTCCAGTGTCACTTCCTTGCATCGCCGTTCCGTTGTCGTCCCCCCGACACATGCCGCCTCGTCCGCACCGTTTTTTCGTCGGCCTTCGCTGACAGACAGTGCTTCCTCGGACCCATTCGAGGTACCCAAAAAACGTAGTAGCATCTCTTACAAACCATCCTTTTATGGTCTCCCGACGCCGGAGCTCACTCCCACCAGTGAGCATCGCGCATCGACGGGCTCCTCTGACAGTGACTGGAGCCGTCCTTCTATCAACAATGAACATCACTTTCTCTATCAGTCCCAAGCTGCTCTTGTGGGGCGCATATCGGAACTCGAACGTGCACTCACAATTCGTACCCAGTCCCGCCCCGTTTCTCTCGCTGCTTCTGACGTCTCCTCGGGCACTCCGGAGCCGACTGGCGAAATGCTTCGCCTGATTGCTGACCTCAAGGCCGAACGAGATGAGCTGAAACGTGACATCGATGGATGGCGCACACGAGTGGCCGATCTCGAGAAGCAGATTGGTGCGCTAGCACTCCGCGTTGACTCAGAACGCCGCGAGGCATGGCTCGCTCGCGAGCGTGTGGGCTTATTGGAGATTGAGAAGCGTGCCGCTGTTCGCGTAGTTGAGGAGACCGCCGCTGCAGTGTCGAATTTGCAAGCGGAGCTTACAACTACCAAGGCGAATTTTCGAGCCATACAAGAGGACACAGAGCGTAGCAAGGAGGTGGCGCATGAACTTGAACGTGTTAGGGCTCAGTTGGCAGAAGAGCGTCGCCGACGCGACGAGCTCGAGAAAGCGCTAGAAGACTTGAGCCTGTTCAATGCGGCGACCCCAATCGTCCCTGGGCGTCGCGTGATGTCTATCGACTCATTGGGCTCGGCGACGGAAGTCGACTCGCTTGATGGGCACATGCTACTTGGTCCCGAGCTTAAAGCTGTGCAGGAGGTCGACGAAGATGAGGAATCCTATTCCGATAGGGAGGACAATCTCATGGGGTACGAAGACGAAGAAGAAGGCGACGATAGCTTCGCCTCGCATGACGGATCCTCCTTCAGCTCATTGGATGATATCCCACGCTCGACCGTCCACTTGGTTCCCTCTGTGGCGTCCACGCCATCTCGCGCACCCTCACCTGCACCCCTTCCAGTGCACGCAAGACATTCCTCTCTTTCACGTGAGTGGTCATTCCCTGCAAAGGGCATACCCCACGCGGCTTCCCCGCAACACATTCCCGAGGAAGTCGATCGGTTCTTCGGATGCCTTGAAGACATTGGTGACTCACCACCAACCTCTACGGCCACTCCGGAAACTCCGAACCCGTTCTCCAGAGGTTTCTTTGGTGCAATTGATGATGATGGTGACGAATTACCACCCTTTGTGCTTCCCGCAGCCGTTGGGATCGAAGTTGAGTCACCGCCTACTAAAGATTCTACTCCTTGCGCCAGACAACGCCTCGATGTCGTCTTCGAAGAGGAGGAACCCGAGGATGCTGCGAGCGCAAACGTGGGAGCTGAGTTCATAGGCGAGGAAGACGAGGGAGGTATCAAGTTTACGTTCAACCTCCCACCTGCTTTCGCCTCTCCCGAGTCTTCACAAACACCTTCGCCAACGACACCTGTACTCACGTCCTCAGTGCGCAATCCTGTGCCGTATTACGAACCTGCAAGCGAGGACGATGAGGACATTCCTTTTTCCTTCCCAGTTGTATCTCTTGTTTCCCGCGCGCGTGCCTCGCCTCCTTCTCCCTCTGCCATCCCTCGTGCGACAGCGCTGAAGCGCTTTGAGCGGCCTGCTAAGGATACCAAGTTTTCTCCTTCGTGCGCCTCACCGTCGAATAACCGCGGCAGCCCACGCCCTTCATGCCTTCCTCAGCCGATCACGAAGGCGACTTCCGCGCCGACATTTATTCCTCAGCCTGCGGTGAAGACATTCGTATCTTCCAGCATGTGAGTAAACGGGAAGACGCATCTTGTTGAACCCACGAAATTGAATGTGTGTCTTAGGTCCTCGGTCCCGTCCAGGTCTAAGCTTCCATCCGGTGAGACCATGTTGAGGTCATCATCGGCCGACGGAAATGCGAGCATGGGTGCCCGCCCGTTTGCTGCGTTGCAGAACCTCGCGAGCCTCGTGCCACTCTCATCGCCGTTCTTATGGTCTGGCAGACGCGCCTCTTCTGAAACCCCATCAACTGGGGAAACCGACAATAATAAAGCTGAGGATCAGAAGAAGGGGTTCGTGTCGAAGGAACGCCAACTCGCCCGGTTGCGCAAGCGCATGGCAGCTGAGGAGGGCGTTATTGTGGCCGAGACTCAGACACCTTGCAAGAGGTGTGTGGACCGCGTTGTGGCTCCATGAGCTTGAACTGGACAGAGCGTGTAAATGAACACTTTCCCGCCTCGGTAATGTTGTAGGTTGTTGACGTTTTTCTTGTCGTTTGGCTTATGTTCACTACCCCTTCCCCCAAAACCGCTTCTTTCTGAGTTTTTGGACAAGACGTTGACGAGTTGAAGGTATCATTATTTTGTCTGTACTACGTCTTCGCCTTCCGCCTTGTTATCTTCCTACCTCCACCCTCCATGTCTGACCCGACCTTCCCTACATATCTTTATTGCTCTTCTCTCGGACACAGAAGAGTACTCCACGGCCTATCTCATCTTGTTATATATATCCCCATGGTCCTTTCCTTTCCTTACTCGTGTTCTGGGCAGAGCCCCCCTTCCCCCATCCGATCGCCCCTAGTACCGCGTTACAGCTTGTCTTTTTTCTTGAACGACTACGTTGAAAAGTACGGCATTGAAATCTACCAAACCCCACTCCATCCATGGACATGGAACTGCAAGCCATTCGTGAAGCTTTCTGCTTCTTGATCGCTTGTCAGTCTTTTGCATTTTAAGATAGGGTACTTTTCTCCGTTTTTGCACTTGACTTATTCTGTTTTGTTTTTGATTTATTTAGCCCTGTAGTATGCCTATGAAGTTGTTTATGCATTTTTACTTTTGGCTGGTGAGCAGGTCCCCACTGCACATGTTCCACTGGGCACTGGCAGTAAGAAAAGATGAGAAATGCTGTAACATAAAGAATAATTACAAAATATATATCTATAGGCCCAGGGTGGTGGAACTAAAAGTTAGTACTCAAGGTCATGTGAGACCCCTCCCCCTCCTTCCAAATATGGAATGTTTTTACCCACATATTTTTTTTTTGGAGAATTGAGCAAATAAATTACCAGATATGGACAATACTAATGATGGTGACAATTACTGTGCTCGGCCTAGTACTCAGCTGCTCTAGCTCAACAAGGTATTGTACATGAAATACTGACCACACTATATTGCAGTAATTATGGGTAGATGGACAATTTGATTCGCTTCGATTTTAAGATGCTTTTCATATTTTTATTTTTATTTTATTTTTATTTTTTTTAAATCCGAATTTTTATCCCACAGCGCGTTTGACAGAGTACAGAGGCGGTCACGTAGCTATTTATGTTTTATGCTTAGGCATGTGGTGGTAATAGGATGGGCTGTTGTCAGCCTTTTGGTTGTCTTTGTGTGTGAGAGGTGGTTGGTGGTCATGTGGTGGCTGTGATGATGTAAGAAAACCTTGCCCTTGGGCTGCTCCTCAGCCGGGTCCCATATGATCTGCGGCTTCGCACATGCTCCTGACTCCTCCAGGAAACGGAGAATGGCTTGGATGCTCTGTTTGTGTTTGAAAAGTTGGTTGAAGTTTCGG
>WTXF01000086.1:0-136260 GCA_022496215.1 Russula brevipes | reverse complement strand
AGCGGCGAAAATTCGACTGTATTTGATTTTGATTTCACACGATTTGGCAGGGGATGGATATTCATAGAATACAGCCTAATCCTTTGCCTGCTTCCCGCTTGATTCTAGTCAACTAATGGGGATATGACCACGACCCCCATGTGAATAGACCACTTTTATCAGAGTGCAAGCCTTCGACCGTACGGATTTGCTCATTGACTGGAAGACACTCTGCACCCCTGGGCCTGGCTTGTTGCTATTGAAACCGCACAGTATCATAATAAGTTGCACTCGATGAATCTTGCCCACCCTCTGGTGGCTTTCAACTGAATGCAAGGTCAAGTGTTTCGCTACCTACATTATCCCAGAAACTCTCTGGCCAGTCACGGCCAGGAAATAGCACTGCTTACATGTCGATCGGCTCTTCGCACAGCAGAACTTCCCGCATATATCTTTTCGGTCTTGCAGTTGGCATGACCCTCAAAAATCAGCATAGCTTATCCGTGCGGCTTAAGACGAGCGCTCAACTAGTCATTCTATACCACTCTTTGGCTACGTTATTAAGTCCCTGGTAGTATATCGGATTAGTACACGCGCCTGTCAATTTTCCGGCCGCGCGAGAGCGGGGTTCGACTCCCCGCCAGGGAGTTAGTTTGTCTTTTTCCATCTATCTATTTCCGGAAAAGGCATCAGAGGTTGTCAAGCTGTCGCACAGCCTGCCGCCGCTAAACTGTAATATGTCCATCTCTAGTCGGCAGAAGGGGGCAGTTAGAGCGGACGCCAGGCGGTAAATATCTTTGATAATTCTTGCAAGCCGCACAAGATGGACTTTTGGTCGGGCGCAATCAACGAGCGCTTTTCCGCAGCATTTATCTCTCATGGATTACAGGCCCGACCTTTTACTAGTACCCCCCCTATCTGTTCTGTGCTAATGTCGCACTTAGCTTACGACACTTTCCGCGAAACTCTCGCAGCCAGGCATCCTGACTGTGGTCATGCCCTATGGGAACCTAGCCCAGGGGGGCTCTACGACGCCGTCGAAGTGGGCGACGTCGGTTTTATTCGCGAAGGCTATTTCCATCGGCTGTTTAATGTTCTTCTCCCTGAGGACCATCCATCCCATAGAGATTCCGGTGTTCCCGAATACCATCAAGAACTACGGCCCGCTTTGTCAAACCATATCCGAAAGGGAATAGATGGCCCGGTTGACTTCTGCTCGAGATATGTGAGCCTCGTGTCTCGTGGATTGGACATACACGCCTTGGGGTAATCTGGTTTCATATCCCAATGAATTCTACTTTGCTTACACCTGATTAGACCTGACGACGATACGGAAGTCACATTTTCATGTTCTGGGAGGCGAGGGGCATTATTATCTCTTCCTGTCTCAGCTCAACGTGAGGATACGATCGCTCGAGGTGATTTCGGGAGATGGATGATCAAGCATATTGATCACTGGTTTGCATTTGCTGAGAATCTTGGCTTGGGAATCAATCACATGCAGGATATCGTGCTCGTCACCGGGCGTCATTGCTCAAAATCGTGGGTGAACGTCGCGTTCTCTGAAGGCCAAAGCGCTGCAGAGGTTTCCTTCGAGGCACGGGTATCCGGGGTTTCCGGTGTTGAACTCGAACGGCGACGGGTGGATGGAGCTGCGATATCGAAACTCGGTCCAAGCGGTGAGGTACGCGCTATTGTTTCTTTCAATAGATCTTGCGCGGAGTCTCCACGTTGATATTCCTTCTCCCAGGACCTACCTGAGAATCAATGCCTTTTCATACGGGGGTTTCGTGTCGTCCGCAGACTGAACATATGGCCAAGACTTCGTGCAGCTGCGGAATTTGGGCCCGACGCAGGCTGTCATGAACCTGAACCTGAACCTAACATGCAGCTGGAATCTATAGGTTCTTCCGTCTATGCGGATGTAAGATATCCCAGTTGTCATTTTCCAACTCTTGTTTGATATTTCGAAGCGCCAAGACCCTCTTCACGTCCTGTTGCAGTATATTAACGAAGTGAGTATATCAGTTATTGTGCGCGTGTATCTGATTATGAACGAGGCCGTATAGAAGGCCCCTGATTGTGATATGGCCCTCGTTCATGATGACGACCTGGCATGCATCGGCGGTGATGTATGCGCTTCTTTTTTAAATCAACATCAATTGTGTCATGTCCATCAATATGGTAGTCCCTGGATAGCCTCAAGCCTGATGTATTGATGGAGTCCCTTCGAAGCTCTGCGCCAGAGGTCGGACAGATACAATGCGGCAAGTATTTGCCGGTATCATAATTCCATGGCCCGCGTTGACGCGACCTACGTGAAGACTCGGACGGAAATGGAAGTGGGACAGGAGCTGTGCCGCCGATTACCAAAGTGGCGACGCTATTCAAGGATGGATTTTCACTGGCTTTATCACCACACCTCAAATCAACCGACTGTACGTATGCTGGTCCCTCGTCCTAGACAGTGACACGTAACCACTGCAAGTTTAGTGTCAGGGAAGGTTTCCAAAATCAGTGATCATATTGAGATTGAAGGATGGTTCCTCGACTTCTATCTCGGTGAATGGACCCGAGGCGGAGGTCATGTATGTAGGATGTAGTTCGGACCTGAGCCCAAACTGACAGGGACAAGGTTGCACTTGGTCGTCTGAGGGACTCGTCACCAGCGTCTAATAAGGCAGGTCCAATTTACCGCTTCCGTCCAACCTCCCTGTAATTACTAAGCAACTGCTCTCCAGCACTTCAAAGAGAGGATCGAAGATTGGTTGGGCCTCCATCATTCGAACGTCCTCAGCTTCTTCGGACATGTTGAAATAGAAGGCGTTGTTTATTCTGTACGTCGTAACACTGTGATAACGACACGTCGAAGTAGCTTGTCATTTTAGGTCAGTCCGTGGATGAAGAACAGGACCATTCGAGAATATTTCCAGGGAAACCCAGGTGCTGACCGTACACGTCTTCTCAACCAAGTTGCGTCTGGTCCGTACTATAGTTGAAGACGCAGTGGTCTATGTTGACCCATGCCAGGTGTGGAATTCCTTCACGCAAATGGGATCGTTCATAGTGATTTATGTGGTGTAAGTTTCCTGACGTTTACTATTTTCGCTCTCACGCTCTTCACAAGAAAAACGTATTAATCAATGATGACGGGACTGCGTTGATCTGTGGGTTCAACTTGTCTGACTTTGCGAGTGTACGTTGGTCACCTCTCGTATCACTATGGCTATTATTGAGATACAACACTTCAAGCCGACATTAGATATCGCACGTACTCGTTGGCTTGCTCCGGAACAGATCACATCTGGAAGCGCCGCTCGCCCGACTGAGATGGCAGACATATGGTCATTTGGGTCACTGTGCCTGGAAGTCTTCACCGGGAGAGAACCATACAGCTATTACTCGGACCTGAAAGTACCTCTTCTATTAAGTGATGGAATTCCTCCCGAGAACCGTGAATTCACGGTAATTGGTGTCAGCACGAAGATTTGGGAACTTGTGCAATCCTGCTGGCGGGTGAATCCAGCGGAGCGGCCTTCAATGTCTACAGTTCATTTGACGATAACTGGTATACTTTCTTTGCATGATCGTGAGTGACTTTGTGCCTTGGGCGAGTGCTTACCGTGATCTCGATTTGCAGTTCCTCATCCCGGGCCTTCCAGGTACCTGGAGACACCTTTACGGTATCAACCCTTTGGTATGATCAAACCCCAGACAGCTACAACGAAGATACCCGATATGGGGGCCCCTCAGTTTCCTCGGTCGGCAAGCATGTCCACCTTCTCACCCCCAAGCCGTAAATGGGAGCCCGTGAGCTCCGGTGTTCTAAATTCCATGGAGAAGGTGGCGAGTGAATCCGAGTGTTTACTACTATCCGCAGTAGATGCCAGTGGGGCTGTGTCAGCTGGAAATCTCGAAGGCCTCGTCTCCCGAATCATCACGGGCACTACAGATTCAGCTGGGGATGACCACTTCAGAGATGTCTTTTTGACAATTTACCAACTTTTTGCCACCAGCGAACGCCTCCTCGAGGTTTTGTACGGACAATTCGAGTTGTCAGACCTCCATCCCTCCGACGACGCGAGTTCTCGGTACGTGCACAACACTCCCAGAAATAGAGTTTTCCTTGATGATTCACCTCCCAGCGTCTTGCTCTTTGTCGGGAGTTGGCTTAATAAGGGGTTTGAGGATGAAGAGCTCAAGTGTTCGTCGTCCGTCAAAGAGTTCATTCTTACCATCGCGCACTCTGGAGAAGCAAAGGCCATGGAAATCGCAAGTATGGTTGAAAACCCTGACTACGTGCGTCGTAGTGGACCGCCATCAATGCCACAACTAACCAGATTTTCAGGTTCTCCTTCGCCAACCAGGATACTGTACCCAGTTGCGACGCACACCCGCTGAACGGCCCGAAGGCGTGACACCAACCGATCTAGCAACTGCTCTAACTGTGGTAGAAGGCGACCGATTCAAGTGCATCACTTATTGGGACTTCGTGAAGTTCATCCGAGGAGCCACGAATACGCAGCGCATCGAAGTGTCCACAACGACTCACGACCTGGTCAAGGCGTGGGTACAAAGAGCTGTCTTACAGTGAGGATTCAGTCCGTAACTTGAAGTCCAACACAGCAAGCTCACCCTCACTTCCCGTTCATGATAGCTCTAGTCACCTACACGATCGGATGAGGGTGTACGAGGAGTGGATCTATACGGCACAGGTCAAAAATGTTGATACTTTCAGACAGACAATGACTGACAGCAGCACAAGGCATGCCGGGGCTTGAATAATTTCTCATCAGCGTCAGCAATTGTGATCGCTCTTATGTCGCCTATCATCAAGGCACTAGTTCTCACGTGCGAGAGCAGGGCTGAGCACATTCTTCATGGGTTGGCGAGGGACCTGATGCCGACAGATGGCATGTATCAGAACAGCTTACAACAGACAGCAACGAAAGACCTCGTTCCTTGGCTGGGTATGGTTGGCCCCCTACGTTTATCTCATTGCCACTTTAACTAGACTTCTGCAGATCCCCACCTTTCCTCCCTCAATTCAACCTTCGCGCACTGCGATCCCATTGTTGAGGTGGATGGACGCCCCCTGATCGATTTCAAAGTATGCAGTGAGCTGGCAGAGCAGATCAACAGTCTCGTTCAGTTTTCACCACCTTCCATCCGCGACGCAGCACGACCGGACGTGTTAGCATACGTGGAATACAGTCTCGAGTCCAGCACTGGTGACGAAATCCTGCGTGATGCGGAGGCTCGCAGCGCTGAACTCGCTGCTGAGGAGCAATCTTTACTGGAACACAGGGCGAGGATGCGGTTTATCGATTTTTTGTCGTCCACGTAATGGTGGAACCATGGACTATTGGATCTTCTACCGAGTTAGGAATGTATCCTCTAGATCACTTTGTCCTGACTTCATTGTATATGACAGCTCGGCCGCTCCTCCAGGTTCTCATAGCCGTGATCGTCTAGTTCTTCCCTCTTTACAGTGACGAACACGATGCCTTCTGATTATTATCTCTTTTCCTCATCAAGAAAACTGACACGCGTCCGGCGTGTCTGGCCATGCATCTGCGGACGACTGGCGCCGGCCGCTCTGGCGTCACTGGCATCACCAGCCCCAGTCATGCCAGACATGGGTCAGTTTCTCCTAATGGTTTGCCATTGTTCCGCTCTGGGGTACATCGTAGTTCACCCAACTGTGGGTAATGTCTAGTCAAACCCCAGGCGGGACTTGGTAGCAATGGCAAATGCAGCTGCTTGGCATGGAGGCGAGCTGAACATTCGTCGTCAGGTGCGTGCTAGTAGTTGACAGGGACTGGGGAGACCATGAGTGTGAATTGTTGGATGTGCCAACTTTTTAGCGCACTGTGATGCGACACTGCACAGATCACTCCAAATCCTCTGATCGTCCGGGTTATTTGCAAGTCGTAATAAGGCTGTTTCCGTCCCTTTGTAAAGTGGGCTATTGCGCTGCCCCGGGACAACCGACGCTTGGGCCGTCGATGTCAACAACGCCGCACCACCCCTTGTTCACCCTCCCTTATCTGGTCTTTACATGCGACGTACACGCTCCTCATTACATACAAGGTAGTGCACTCGTATATAAAGCCAAATATCCTTTCATGAAGAAGGGAAGAGGAAGAATGTCCATGCCATCTCTTGTTTTGACTGGAGTCTCTTCCACCCCCTTTTACCTTCTCTGAATCTCCCTTATCCCGAACTCACTCGCGTGCCCTCGAGGCTCGCTACACCGTAAACAAAAAATTTCCCTAAGCATACGAACCACACAACCAGACATTCAGCAAGCCTATTCGAGAAACATGTCAAGAAAAGGGTAATCGTACATACAGTTAAAGACCACGAGGATAGATGTATTGCTAAGATGACTCTATCCAATGATAATGGCGACCTTGAGATTCCTTCCCTCAGGCACAGTGTAGATGAACGAAAAGGTGCGGTTATGGAGACTGGTGACATGGTAGCTCGTCAGCTGCGCCTCCCTCTGCTGCACACGTGGCCACAAGTTTGGAGCGTCGCTGTAGTACTGTGGGTGGATGACGATGCCGGTGTCGTCCGCGCCGAGGAGCGTGTCAATATCCCCCCACCGCCTGCCTTCGTGGATGCCCAACGCGACGATGAAGAACTCGTCGGTATCAGAACGGAAACGAAGGCAGCCAGACGCTCCGCTAGCGCCAATCGTGAGCACATGGGCCCCATCGATTTCGCTCCATGTTCCAGCGTGACCGCCGCCCCAGATCGTCTTCTCGACGACGTGGAAGAAAGCGTTTGTGTTGGTCTGGTAGATCTGCGCAGTGATCGTGTAGACCATCCTAAGGGTATGTGATGAGACGATAACAGCGTAGCTGCTGGCTTCGGTTTCTAGCTATTGCCCTGGCACGTGATGAATTTGCGACGGTTCGAAAAATTGGGCTTTACAAGCTACGCAACTCATTGCGGGTGGCGTAGGGACCTTCACTCATGAATAAGGTGAGACGTTATGAGCAGTGAAAATTTACGCTGCTCGCAGCCTTTAGCCACGGCATCGCGCTTGCTTGTGAAATTAGAAAGATCTCGTGCTAATTAAGATAGTAGCGCGTTAGGGCGCACGAGGAAAGTATGAGAAGGGAGAGAGAGAGACATTGCGTCTGCGGACCGGAAATCCGCCAGATCCTCGTGGCCTTTTGGACGCAGCGCATGCGCCGCCACAAACTTTGCCGAATGCTGCCATTCCGTCTGGCTTCTTCGCGCGTCTCCCGGCAGAACCATTCACCATTCACCTTCACTATATCCCAATGTGATCACTGCTGCTGCAACACCACCTGCTATGACCGGGGTGGGCGTCTGAATGCGATTGGAACAGATACGTCGCGTATGCTATCGACATAGGTCGTGATCAAGTCGTGGGCGCCGGCGAGGGCAGTAATTTAGTGCACCGCATTTCTAGAGGACTCACTCACATCGGCAAAAAAGACATGGAATGACCAGCCCCTGAGCAGGGCCTGGTCACCAATATTAGGTAATGTCAGGATTCCCACCCTGATGGTACCTTACCAGATCTGACCTGGGACTTTTGATTTCATCAGGTGCTTGTCAGGCTGGTCAGTCTGATGGATATGGACAGCCTGGGGACCCTGGCCATACAGTACTGGTATCAATGAAAAACAAAGAATGGTGACCATGCTTAGGTCATCTTGTTTAATCAGCTTGCTAATCAGTATTATTCAAGAGATAGAAATGTAGACTGACTGAGATTTGAACCTATGACCTAAATGTACTGTACACTACAGTGCTCTAACTTACCATTGAGCCACTTTGCCATACATTTATTGAACTAGGATTGTATATATATATCAATTGCCTCTGTCTAACTAACTAAACCAGTCATCAGCCTGGTGAGAAATGGCCATGTTGGCCAGACAAATGATGTAGTGACAAGTGCATGGCCAGGATCCATCAGCCTGGCAAGAGATGCTCATAGGTTGGTCAGACAGACAACAGACTGATGAAAAATTGGCCAGCTCTCATCAGACTGACATCAGGGTGATCAGTGTAATCAGAGTGAGGATATCTTATCACTCTGTCACCAGCCTGAGAAGATCTCATCAGACTCTGGTAATGTGTCACCACCCTTGTGACCATGACCATTTCGTGTCTTTTTTGCCGATGCACACTCACCGTACTCACCGGTGCAACCAGATATAGTAACTGGCGCTTGTTCGTTGCGCTGGTGAATCGCTGTGGTAACGAGGATCTTGTCTTCCGTCCGTGCTCACTCCGTGCTCTCTTATCTTTCCTTTCCACGACAACGGAAGTCGATTCCCCGATGTCTCACCTGCCCTATGACACTTTCCGTGAAACGCTTGCAGCCAAGTATCCTAATTGCGGGTACGCCCTCTGGGAGCCCAGCCCAGGTGGTCTATATGACGCCGTAGAAGTGGGCGACGTCGGCTTCATTCGCGAAGGTTGTTTCCATCGCTTGTTTAATGTTTTACTCCCTGGAGATCACCCATCGCATCAAAACTTCGGTGTTCCGGAATGCCACCAGCAATTACATCTCAATGCACCGAATCATATACACAGGAGTGTAGAGGGCACTGATGTCTTCAATTCGAAGCACGTTACCCTCATGCCTCTTGAACGTGACGTACACGCCATGGGGTAATCTGGCTCCATATCCTGATGAATTCTGGTCTCATTCCACCTAATCAGGCCCGACGACGATCCACTGGTCAAAGTTTCATGTCCTACGAGGCGAGGAGCGATGTTGCTTCTTCCTTTTCCAGCTCAACGCGAGGACACGATTGCTCTAGGCGACTTTGGAAGATGGATAATCAAGTACATCGATCATTGGTTTGCATTTGCTGAGAATCTTGGCTTCGGTGTCAACCGCATGCAGGATATCGTCATAATCACTGGACATCACCGCGCAAAATCATGGGTAAATATCGCGTTCTCTGAGGGCCACAGAGACGCAGAGGTCTCATTCGGAGTTCGAGCGTCCGGAAATTCCACGGTAAATATCGAACGGCGACTGGTGCAAGGAGATGCGGTGTTGAAACTCGGCCCGAGTGGCGAGGTATGCTAGCGTCCCTTCGAATGAATCATGCGAAGTCTCGTGCTTGATAGCGCTTATGCTAGAATCTACTCGAGAACCAGTGCATCTTCGTACGAGGTTACCATGTCGTCCGTAAACTGAACATATGGCCAAGACTTCGTGGACTAGCAGGGCCCTCTTCTGATGGAGGAGGGCATGAGCCTGAACCTGAACTTGACATGCAACTGGAACCCATAGGTGCTTCCGATGACACTAATGTGAAAATCCCAGTCATATATTTCCCAACCATTGTTTAATATTTTGAAGTATGAAGATCCCCTTCACGTTCTGTTACAGTATATCGCTGAAGTGCGTATCTTTATTGTTTGTCATCATGATACATGCACAACTGAAGCGATATAGAATGCAGTTGATTGCGATACGGCCATAGTTCATGATGATGACCTGGCATGCATCAACAGTGCTGTATGTTTATGTTAATTTGCAGTTGTAACTATCTCCCTCACTCTGGTAGTCTTTGGATAGCATCAAGACTGATGCATTGATGGAACATCTTCGGAGAACTGCGCCAGAGATTCATCGGATACAATGCGGTCGGTATTTGGCAGTATCATACCTCCCTAACGTCGCTGATGCAATTTACTTGAAGCCTCTCTACCCAGCGCCGAAAGTGGGGCGGAGACTGTCGTAACTGCTAATGTAGCTGTGCTATCCAAGGACGAATTCCGGCTGGTGGTAAGCCAATACTTCATCATATCAAAGTATTATGAGCGCATCGTTCCCAGGCTGCGTCGTCAAACGTGCCGAGCGTTGAGCCTCAAATTGGAAAGGCCAAAAAGCCCGACAGGATAGCTAAGCCCCAAGGCGACATATGGAGATCTGGCGAAGCGGTACACTTGGTCCAACCGGTTTCTCTCGGTGTGGGTCTATCGGATCGTTTCTTTCTGATTGCTAGCTGAGGTTGAGCTTGATGGCAGAAATCAGTCTCGCAGCAACAGGGCGCACCTGAGGTGGTGACATCTCCGCCTCTCCAATCAACTGACTGTGAGTCACAATCCCTTGTTGTGGACGGCGATTCACCACGATGTGAATCGTATTGGTAGTGTCGGGGAAGGTCTCCAGAGTCAGGGAGCACTGGCATGTAGCTTTTGAAGGGTGGTTCCAGGATTTTTATCTGGGAGAATGGAACCTCGATGGAGATCGTGTACGTAGACTGCTCTTCAAGATCTGAGCTGAAATTGACATGGACTAGGTTGCACTTGGTCGTCTGAGGGATCAGTCGCCTGCTTCCAAGACGGCACGTTCAGTCTACCAGTCTACAGATCCGTTATTACTTAAGCAACTTACCTATATTCTTCAGCGCTTCAAAGAACGGATCAAACTTTGGCACGGCCTTCACCATCCGAATGTCCTCAGCTTCTTCGGACATGTTGAGATTGGGGGCGCCGTTTATTCTGTATGTCGGGCTTACTATCATGACTCGGACGATACTCTGAACATATTCTTTGACTTAAGGTTAGTCCGTGGGTGGGGAATGGGACCGTTCGGGAATACCTCCGGGGAAACCCAGATGCGGACCGTACACGTCTTCTCAACCAGGTTGCGTCTGGTCCGTAAAATAGCTAATTCAGATGCAGTGAACTTTGTTGACAAGTGCCAGGTGTGGAATTCCTTCACGAAAACGGGATCGCTCATGGTGATTTATGTGGAGTAAGTTACTGAAATTGCCATGGTTTTTCACTCTCACCTCCTTCACTAGAAAAATGTATTGATCGATCATGACGGGACTGCAATCATCTGTGGGTTCAACCTGTCTGACTTTGCGAGTGTACGTTGGTCACCTACCATATCACTATGTCCATCATTGAGATATGACACTTCAAGCCGGAACACGATACAGCACGTGTTCGTTGGCTTGCTCCAGAACAGAACATATCCGGAGGCGCCGCTTGCCCGACTGAGATGGCAGACATATGGTCATTCGGGTCTTTGTGCCTGGAAGTCTTTACCGGGAGAGACCCGTACAGCCCATCCTCGGATCTGAAAGCTGCCATCCTATTGAGCCGTGGCACACCACCCGAGATCGATGAAGTTACTGCAATCGCTATCAGTACAAAGATGTGGGAACTTGTGCAATCCTGTTGGCAGGTGGATCCAGAAGAGCGCCCTTCGATGTCTATGGTCCATTCGACGATAACTGGTATCCTTTCTCCGCGTAGTTGTGAGTGATGTTACGGCTCCTCAGAGTCCCGCTCACCGATATCTTCTGTGTAGCTCATTCACGGATATCGACTTCTTTGGCACCACGGACCCTGGCAGCACCTTCGAAACCAAAGGGCTCTCTGAGCGGACCTCATTCAACCACGCTTGGAAAGTATAAAGTGGCCGCTCGGCAATCTACTCCTAGCTTACTTACCCTCTTGCTCCAAAGACTTGGACAAAACCGTCAATGGGTTCGAGTGAGCTCTGAGATTTTGGCCTTAATGGATAAGGTGGCGAGCGATACCGAGTGTTTCCTCAGATCTGGAGAGGACGGCGCTGTTTTAGCTGGTAATCTCGAAGGCCTTGTCACTCGGGCAATCACTGTCACAGCGGATTCGCACAAGGACAACCACTTCAAGGCCGTCTTCTTGACAACGTATCAACTATTTGCAACGAGCGAACGCCTTTTTAAAATTCTGAAAAGGCGATTTGAGTCCGCAGGTCCCGACCGTGCCGAACTACAAGCACGCTCTCGGTCCTCGTAGGTGGACAATATACTCCCTCAGAAACGAGTCTGAGCCGTCTCTTAGTATTTTGCTCTTCATCGAGAGTTGGCTCAAGAAAGGGTTCGATGACGAAGATCTCAGCTGCTCATTGATGATGAAGGAATTCACCCTTGCCATCTCTGGTGCTCAAAGAATGAAAGGAAAGGCTGCGGAAATAACAAGCCTGATTGATAACTTCGACAACGTGGGTCCTCATGAGCCATCTATGAACTGGATGCCAACCGTGTATTTTAGGTCTGCCTACGTAAACCAGTACCAGTAAACCACCGATGGCTACTACGTAAATCTCGACCTCCCGGGGTGAGACCGTCTGATCTGGCAGGAGCTCTAACTGCAGTGGAAGGAGACCAATTCAAGAGGGTCACTTATTGGGACTATGTAAACTTTATCCGACAGCGTCCCGATGTGCAACGCATAGAAATTCTCAACGCCCTTCACAGCAATATCACGAAGTGGGTGCAGAGAAGCGTCATGGAGTAAGAGCCATGTTTGTTACATAACCTCTAACACTGCATACTCACCCGTTTACGACAGACCTGATCACCTGGGAGAGCGAATGACGAGGTATGAGGAATGGATCAATATTGCTCAGGTTGGTCACCTCGATGGTTCCAGATATGATGAGAACTGACACCAGCACAAGTTATGCGGCACCATGAACAATTTCTCGTCGGCATCAGCAATTGTGACTGCCCTAATGTCACCAATGGTCACAAAGTTAGTCCTCACGTGCGAGAGCAAGGCAAAGAAAATTCTACACAAATTAGATAAAGACCTGACACCAACGAATGGCGCGTACTACAACACACTGCATCAGGCCGAGTCAAAAGAGGTCATCCCCTGGTTAGGTATGGTCGGTTCTCTGCGTGTGTCTTGATACCACCTCACCTTGACTTTTGCAGAACCCCATCTCACCGCCCTCAACCTGACATTCACTCGCTCAAATCCGCTTGTCGAGGTGGATGGACATTACCTGATAGATTTCGAGCTATGTGGCACGCTGGCAGAGCAGATCGATTCTATTACGCAATACTCGCCGCCACCTGACGTCCGCTCGGAAACGCGGCGGGAT
Source organism: Russula brevipes (assembly GCA_022496215.1). NCBI lineage: Eukaryota > Fungi > Basidiomycota > Agaricomycetes > Russulales > Russulaceae > Russula > Russula brevipes. The sequence continues at coordinate 123,380 of WTXF01000086.1, read as the reverse complement.
GTCCTGGAATACGTGGAATACAATCTTCAACCAAATTTGGGCGACCGTGTCGCGCGTGCGACGGAGGCTCGCGGCGCCAAACTCGCCAAGGAGGAACAGTCGATGCTCGCACAACGGGAGAGAATGCAGGCGCTTGGAATACCGTGGTTTCCGCCGCACCAGGAGAGGTCCGACAAAGAACAGCGGCGTGGGGAAGACGTGGCGCGACGTGAAAAGGACATGGGCCAGTGGAGTGAAGAAGATAAGATACGTCGGCATGAGAAGGAGACGATGTGGTGGGACAAGGATAAAGATGTGGCGCAGTTGCGCACAGAAGTTAAGTCGCAGTATCGACTCCCACCGAGCGCTCTTAGTCCCAAAACCGGGAAAAAGCTATGATGGTACGTCAAAGCAGAAAGGTGAGAGACCTATGAGGGCGCGCACGAGTCGGAGACAGTTCTGTACGAGGGCGATGGAAAGGGTATATGTTCTCAGGAATTTTTAGTGTTTATCAACCTTTATCCGTCAAAGGATTTTTCGAAAACGTTTCTTAGACTAAGGCAAGTTGTGCACGTACGATATGGACGCAGAAAGTATATATTGACTGTGGACTGACTACGAGGCCCTTTGCGCTGTGTAGTATCAGAAATCTGTGGCGGAAATGAATCGATAACATACAAGTACTAGACGTATTGAACCCTTTGCTGATCCCATGCCAGGGATCTTTCCGTGCTGCCATTTCATGCGTTTTGGTCCTTTTCCAACTCACTGCATCCCGACCATCAGTGATCAATCGATCAAGCTTCGACCAAGCTTTGCATTATTGAGTGTGACAGAATTCCGGATTCCGACGTTATAGAGTCCTCGGAAGCACCTAAACCTGACTTAATCTGGTGATGGTGCTCTCCAACCCTGATAATGAAGACCGTCCAAGGGTGTTGGTTAAGTTGATGCGAGCAAAGCTCATACGAACTGAAAGTGTGTTTCAGTTGAGGGAGCGCACGCCCGTAGGGGTAAACCTACACAAGGACAAGGCAACGGAAGTAGGCGTCCCTCACCGAAGTTTCGGTGCATGGGCGTTGACGTCAGCCTCTCAGAACATCTTATCATGATCTGATTGGATTCGGATCTCACCGTAACTCAAAAACGGGTTAATGAAACTCGACCCTTTCAGTTCGACTGTCGTTTTTTCCCTCCTCCCATTACGATATTCAACCCAGAGTCCCACGTTACCCTTGCACGATGGAGCGATGCGTGGGGTAGAGCGCGTCACGGGCAGGATGCCAGCAGCAGTAGCTTAGACTCGACTCACATGGCGACAGCAGCTAGACTGGTGACTCCGGCGCGAATATGTATCCCTACGCCATTGAGGTAGTCCGCAACTAATTGTTGATAAGGTGGGTCACACGCACGCCCCATTTGAAGTAGGCGTCGGCGGGAGTTGATCCACACCATCATCCACTTGGCAGGTGTGAAGTCCGCGAGAGTTTGATCATTCGCCGGCAAGAGTGGAGTGGAAAGTGGACTCTGGAACCCCCGGGGAGGCCATTTGATAGTAGTGGCGTAACCAAATACTGCTCGTCCTCTCTTATCTCTTATAGCTCCGGCAGTTCTAGTCACGGGAACACCTTGCGCCGGCCGGAACGTTCCTCTGTATTGCACCTCGTCTTCGCCCTCCAGACTTTCTTCTGTGATAAAGTTAACGGATAAAGTCCTAATGTCCCATTGGCCTTCGGACGCCTTCCGTGAAACGCTTGGAAGTATGTATCCTAGTAATGGCTGCGCCCTATGGAACCCGAGCCCTGGTACGCTGTACGACGGCGTCGCCGTGGGCGACGTTGGTTACATTCACGAAGGGCGCTTCCTCCGTTTATTCAATGTTCTCCTCCCCGGTAATCACCCTTCCCATCGAAACTTCGGTGTTCCGGAAGGCCATAAGGTACTTACTCTCAAGGCACAAAAGCACATACATCAAGCTACCGACCGCACGCTTGAATTTTGTTCGAGGCACGTTACCCTCGACTCTGTTGAACACGACACACACGCTTCGTAACTGCGTTTCATGTCGTCATAAACTCTAATCGTCGCTGACATCTGACTAGACCCGATGACGGTCCACTGGTGACGGTTTCAAATCACGGGAGACGAGGAGGAGCGTTATTTCTTCCTTTCCCGGCTCAAAGCGAGGATACGGTCTCTCGGAGAGATTTTGGAAGATGGATGGTCCAGCATATTGATCAATGGCTTGCATTTGTTCAGAATCTTCACTTGGAAATCAACCGCATGCAAGATATCATCTTAGTCACTGGATGTCATCGTGCAAAATCATGGGTAAATGTCGCATTTTCCGAGGGCCAGAGGGATACAAAGGTGTCTTTCAGAGTCCCACGGTCTGAAGCTTCAGGCCTTGGCATTAAACGGCAACTGGTTCGTGGAGGCGCAATGTTGAAGCCCGGCCCATGGGACAAGGTACGTCATGCTAGTTTTGACGGCCCCTGCACCGTCCCGTACTTACGATCGCCTCTTCTAGGGTCTGCCTGAGAATCAATGCATCTTCATCAGGGGGTTCCGTGTCGTCCGCATACTGAAAATATGGCCAAAGCTTCGTGGACAAGCAGGACCGAATCCCGATATAGAAGATGAATCCGAACCTGACATAGTTCTGGAACCCATAGGCGCTTCCGCAGATACTAATGTAAAGAACTCATAGTCATGTGCCTCTAATCTTGGTCTGACGTTTCGAAGTATGAAGATCCCCTTCACGTTCTGTTGAAGTATATTGCTGAAGTGAGTATGCTTATTGGCCGTTACATGTGTGTACCTGATTATGACTGACGTCGTACAGGTGGCCCCCGATTGTGATATGGCTGTTGCTCATGATGACGACTTGGCTTGTATCGGCGGTGATGTATGCTTCTAATCCATTGATCTATTTTGCTACCTCCCTCACACTAGTAGTCCTTGGATAGCCTTGAGCCAGATGTATTGATGGAACACCTCCGAAATTCAGCGCCAGAGATCCAAAAGGTACAATTTGGTAGGTATCTGACACTGTCCTTATCCACGGCCCCTCATTCGATACATCTGCATCTAGACTTTTTGCCTACCAATGCTAGTTGGTCGAGAGCCGAGGAGGGAATTACCAAAATAGCTACTCTATCTAAGGGCGCATTTTCGGTCCCTTACGTGGTCGAAATGGGTGGTGGTCTTTTTCTCCACCAAATTGGGTTGCCTATGGCAACTACCAATGAAAGTTCAGCGTCAGGGTCGACCCGCCAGCGCCATCGACGCGCCGCTTCCGTCGGTGACACACGGGCCCATATCCCCCGACGAGGCCCGAACCGTCGCGAGTGTTTGAGCCACCCCCTTCAAAGTAAGTCCTGCACAATCCAATTATGGAGCTATGTGGAATAGTCGAACTAACAGCAGCAGAGGTCGACCGGCCGTCGAGATTATGTTGAAAACCCAATGCAGAGACACGAGGGAGCGATCAATGCCTCATCGTCATCAGCCACGTTGGCACCCGTAGGACTCCCACGTCTCCAAGAGGGCGGAGGTGAAAACTCGGAGATTTGGGAACGCCCTCTTGACTTCATTACACGAACAACGGCCTTGTCCGCCGCCTCAGAGCCACCGACCGTTTTCGGAGGGCAGGCCAGAAGTTCGACTCGGGATAGGTCCAATACAATTCCAGTTGGGGCTTCTAGCGTCGGATCTCCTCGGTTTGCTCAGCCAACTCGCTCACCCATCCTCGCCCATCCAACCTATAAATTGGGACCTTTCAGTCCCAGGACATTAGCTGTCATGGAGAAGGTGGCCAGTGATACGAATGGTTTGCTCCAGCTTGCGGAAGACGGGACCGTGTCAGCCGGCAACCTCGAAGGCCTCGTCTCTCGAGTCATCGATAGACCAGCGGACTCATCCGGAGACGACCGCTTCAGAGCCACGTTTTTAACGGCTTACCAACTATTTTCAACCAACGAACACCTTTTTGAGATTTTGAAAAGAAAATTCGAATCAACTGACCTCCATCCCACGGATAGAGGTTCTCAGTACTCGTATGTGAACAACATACTCCTGGAAAGATCACCTTTGATAGGGCACTTCCCAGCATCTTGGCTTTCATTGAGGCTTGGCTCAAGAAAGGGTTCGAGGATGACCACCTCGTCTGTTCAACAAAGATACGAGATTTCGCCCTTGCCATCTCTGGCCCTCAGGAATTGAAAGCAATGGCATTAGAGATCGTGAACATACTTAATCACCCCAGTTATGTGAGTCATGGCAAACATGTGTTCAATTACCGCAACGCTAATCACACTGTCAGGTTCACCTCCGCAAACTAGAGGGCATCCCCTGGCGACGATACCACCCTGTTGAACGGCCTCCAGGGACGAGGCCTTCTGATGTGGCAACTGCCCTGACTGCCGTGATGAGCAGCCGGTTCGAGAAGATCGTTTATTGGGAATATGTGAATGTCGCCCGACAGCGACACAACGCGCGACACATAGAGTCGTTCGACACCGCCCATAAGCTTGTCATATCGTGGGTGCAGAGAAGCGTCTTAGAGTAAGAATTCTGTTCATGTTTAATATGGCAAGATGGCACGACTTACCTCCGTTTATGATAGGTCAAGTTATCTCGAAGAGCGGATGAAGATGTACGAGGAATGGGTTTTTATCTCGCAGGTGGAGTATCTCGATGCTTCCAGTAATAATTAAGACTGAGCCGGTACTAGGTATGCCTGGACATGAATGATTTCTCATCAACAGCTGCAATTGTCGCTGCTCTTATGTCGCCGATGGTCTCGAAACTCGTCCTAACGTGCGAGAGCAAGGCAAAGAAAAGACTACTCAAGTTGGACAGAGACCTGACACCAACGAATGGCGCGTACCAAGACACACTAAACCAAGCGGAGACGAACAACCTCATCCCGTGGTTAGGTAGGTCGGACCCACAGGTGTCTCATTGTTCTCCTCACCCTGAGTTCGGCAGACCCCCACCTTTCCATCCTCAAGTCGACCTTCGCGCATTTCAATCCAATCGTGGAGGTGGATGGACATCCTCTAATCGATTTCAGGCTATGTCGCGAGCTGGCAGAGCAGATCGATACTTTGGTGCAGTACTCAAGCCCTCGCGTCGACTCGGAAACACGACAGGACGTTTTGGAATACGTGGAGTACAATATCCAATCGAGCTCGGCCGATAACGCGGCGAGCGGCGTTGAAGCTCGCGGGGCTGAACTTGCTCGGGAGGAGCAGGCGATGCTCACACAACGGGAGAGGGCGCAGGCGCTCGGAAGGCCGTGGCTGCCGCACCAGGACAGGTTAGAGATGGCGCGGCGGGGCGAAGAAGACACAGTGCGCTCGCGCGAAACGGACAGGACGCGGTGGGATGAGGAAATGGTGCGGCGACGCGCCGAGGAGGCGACAAGGTGGCGCGAGGACATGTCACGGTGGGGCGAGGGCATGGCCCGGCAGCGCGAAGAGGACATGGCCCGGCAACGCGAAGAGGACATGGCCCGGCAGCGCGAGGAGGACCTGGCCCGGCAGCGCGAAGAAGCCACGGCGCGACAGCGCATGGCCCAGCAGCGCAAAGAGTTTGAGCTGCAGATCGAAAAGGGCGTGGCGCAGCAGATCGAAGACATGACCTTGCGGGTCGAAGAGGACAAGGCGCGGCAGCGCGAGGAAGTCGCGGCATGGCCACACGAAGACGTGGCTCAGGGACGCAAAGGACTCGGAGAAGGAGAAGCCACGGTGCGGGGTCATGATGAGACTGGCACGGTGCAACAACGTGAAGACACGGCGTTGCGGCTTAAAGGCGACACGTCACGACGGCATGAAGATGACATGCTACCGCGGCGCGGAAGACTGATGTCGAGGGTATTTGGATCGAAAAGTGGGAAGAAACCGTAATGCATGCAGGTATGTTTTGAACTTTCTATCGTTATATGGAAGAAAGTTCCTGGTGCTGAACAATGAGCATAAGTTTAAAGGAAGACAGCGAGGTGGTTTCCTCCGTTCATTTGAACGAATTTTTTTAGTTTTATTTCTTTTTTTTTTTCTGGGCCGAACGGAATACGAGATTTTCTCACGAACTACGGAGGGGCGATGCATCATGACATGGTTTCTGGAAATAGAAGATTGGAGGCGGCGAGGACCTAGAAGACCACGGACAGTCGCCTCCAGTCGGTGAGACTATCGGGGCCTAGTACAGTACTGGCATATTGAGGCTGGGCCCGTGCACGCGATTCTACTCCCACATTCCCATACGTACACACCACATACGACACTCTGATTTACTGGGGCGGGGCCCGCACACATCTTTGCATTTGCATACATACCCGTTGAGCGTAATAAATACGGATTCAAAAAACAAAGCGTCTGCCATTACTGTCGGAAATATGTTTCGTCATGTCATATGCTGGCTGGTCCACTCGTTTCAATCTTCCGTACGGACTTCGAAAGCGCTTGTTTTCCTCTGGTGCTGCTCCTGAATACATATGCGGGGCACTATCACTGTATGTGACCGATAGCCAAGGGAAACCGACCCGAAAGTGGGCGTGAATCACTGCATACCACATCGATTTCTTTCAAATGACCCTGACAACTCGTACAACCGCAGAGAGAAAATTGCGAATGTCTCGTGCAATATACAGGGGTAGAACTACTTGGTACCTTGAGTGATTGGTAACAGACAAACTAGTAGTAGAGGACTGACAAACTAAACAGTAGATGAAGGCAACGGGGTTAACTTGACGCTTCACCCGCGCCTTCGACCTTTGGCTTGTCCTTCTTCCTTCGAACTTACTCCTTGAGCCCCGGATTGCTCTTGCGCGATGACGGTGCGGCGCGCAACACAGCGCTCGTGACCGCCGGCGGCGACGGTGGCCTCGCCACGCGCGGTAATGGCGGTTTAACCCTCGGGGCTGCAATCGGCGGTGCCGCGTTGACGGCCGGCGCGGTCGATTGCGAGTGGGGGCCTGGCTTCGCCGGGAGCGACGGATGCACGGGCGCAGGGGGCTGCGTGCCCGTCGGCGGCGCCTGCGCGAGCTGCAACAGCTTTGCTTCCATCTGCGCGATCTTATCGTCCGTCCTGTTACTACGGGGGAGGCATTGGTGCGTGTGAGCCGCCTTTTTCTTCTTTTTTTTCCCCCCCCCCAGTATCGGGGACGGGGGGGTTTTTTGGCTGACGTACCTCGACCGCGTCGTCGGGACGCTCTTTAGCAAGCTGAGCGTCGTCGGCCGCCTGGCGTCGCCCTGCTGGTGCTGCTGCAGCGTTGCTTGCTGTGGCGCGCGACGTGAGGCAGGGCCCGCGTGAGAGGCGGCGTCGAGAGGTGCTTGGTGCGCATAGGTGACGGTGATGTGCCGCCCCCTGAGAACCTTCCCGTTCGCTGCTGCGAGCGCGGAAGCGGCGTCCTGCAAGAGCGCGATGTTCAGATCCGTCCATCCTCAGCTGCCTCCCGAGCCTCCCCTCCCCCCGCCTGCAAGTCGTCGTCATAATAGTCGTGCTCCGGGAGAATATTCCCCCGGGTCTGTGCAACGCGCGGGCACACGTAGCCGGAAGACGATAGACGTGAGCACGATGTATTTCAACTTTTTTTTTCTTTTTCTTTTTTCTTTTTCTCTCGTTTCCTTGCAGAAGAGAATGCACTCACCCCATCGGTCGCGTACTCCACAAAAGCATACCCGCGGGGTTTGCCGCGCATTGCCCCGGTCTTGTGGAAGAGATAGTCGAGCCGGGCGAGCTTGCCAAACTTGGAGAAGATTTGGATGAGGGTATATCTGAAAGAAAAGCACATGATACGTTCAGGTATGGCCCCACCTCGAGGCGCAAAGAGGAATGAGTTCGCACTCATCTACAGTCTGATGAAGGTTGCCGACGTAGAGACGGTTCTTGAGGACCTCGCGCGGAGTAGGGGATGGAGCGTGTGAAGTGGATGCGGACGCATTGGATTCAGTAGTGGGGTAGGAGAGGTGAGAGGATATGGATGGTGCACCTTTACACGGCCCAGCGTTGGTCGAGCCCGCCGACGACATTTCGTTTCGTACTTCGTTCGTTCCGAGCCACTCCGCGTATCGTTGTTCTTCTTTCACAGATCCCGGTCCGCGCCGGTCCGGGTCCTCATTATTACACAATCACACTTCCATTCCGGTCTACCTCGACGAATGCATTAATACCGAAAATCCAGGAGGAAACATGTTAGGACATAGTAAGATGCGAATCGAGGCAAGACATAGTGTTTGTTGGGGGTCAGGACTTTAACGAGCGTGGGTGGTGTCAACGTGGACCCCCCAATTGTAGAACAAACTAAGAGGCGGGGCAAATATAAGGCCTGAAATACGGGTAGACGGATGGGTTGCGACGGATGGGATGAATAAAGCGACGAGTCGATGAGGCGGTATGTGATATGCAGCAGCAACAGTGGATCAGAACGACGACAAATAATGCAGGAGCGGACAACGGGGGATATATACAATCGGCGTAGGGGGGGCAAGACGGACGAGAGCTCGACACGGCCCCTTGGATCCAAGCACGGGTAGGCATCGCGTTGATGTACGGACAAACACTGTGTAGGCGTGTATCGTACGGTCCGCGCGAACGCAGGCGCGGAGGCGTGACCTAGTTGGCCCGCACGGAGGACTCACACGTCGACGTAGAGCAATATGGGCTCGCCAACCCCCTCGATCTCGGGAATGACGCATTTGAGGTCGAATGCCTTTGCGAGCACGATTTTGAAGATCTTTTGCACGTTGATCGACGCGGATGTCGAACAAAAGATGAGAGACGCGTGCATCGCCTTGGCGAAGCGCTTGGCCTGCTTTGTGATCTCCTCCTGTTCGTCGCGCGGGAATGTCGCAAAGGTATCAAACTTGGTGCCGATGAGAAACGGTATCGCGGTCTACAAATTGTTCGGTGTCAGCGGTGTGCCTCGCACGCCGCGGTGTTATGAGGAAAGAAGCGCACCTTGTTGAATCCCCGCGCTTGACGGTACCACTCCTTGACCGAGTTGAGCGTCGACTTGCGAGAGAGATCGAACATGAATAGGATGGCCACCGCGTCGTTGCAGACGAGTGGGAGCATGTTCACGAACTCGCGCTGCCCGCCCAGGTCCCAGATGGAGAATGTGATCGTTGTTCGCCGCACTGAGATCGTCTTCTCCATAAAGTTGACGCCTGCGTAGGGAAAACGCCGCCACGGAATCAACAATGAGGATAGATGACGCGTCGGGGAGGGAGCGGAAGAGAGAGACATACCCAGCGTCTGGATATAATCCTCATCGAAGCTCCCCTCGACGTACTTGACCATCAAGCTCGTCTTTCCGATCTGGGAGTCCCCCACCATGCCTACTTTGATGACGACGCTGCGGGACATTTGATCAGTCTGAACACCTCGATGCGATGTCGCGCGTACCTGTTCTTTTCATCATTGTTGGTGAGCAGGGGGTGTGTGCCGTTGGATGGGCCAGCTGCTGGGGTGGGTGTGGATGATGAAGAGGCACTCGTGGACATGGATGAGCTGAATTATTAATATGTAGAGGGGTGGGGTATTATGTGTGCGATGAGGCAGACGGAGGGAATACGCGGGGCCCAGTAGGGCAAGGGGGGAGGGAGTTTAAGAAAGGAAAAGAAAAGAAAAGAAAATGGGAGAAAGATAAGGACGAGAGTGTGACTGGCTGAGGGGATCTGTGAGGGCCGGGCTGAGCTGCCAGTGGGGAGTTCAACCTTGACTCGGAATGGCCTTTGGCGAACCGCGCATAGCAACTCACCCGATCAATCAACTTTCACACAATATTATATTCTATTTCATACCAGTCCACCATATAGTCCACACAGGATGCCCAGACAGCACTAGCTGCGCCCTTTCAAGACAGCTCAATTCAACACGGGTCTACGGACAAGAACACCCGTGGCACACCCGTCATATGCCTGCCAGCGTGCCGCGCCCTGGTATCCGAACAAGCTCAAAACGTGCGATCCAGGACGAACAACACTAAAACCCGGTGGCACTACAACCCAATCCAGACACCTGGCAGTGCGGTGGATGAGTCGACAGCAAACCCAATGATGAAGCTCCCCGCCCGCAGCACGGCACCCATGGCCAGGTATTTGGTCAAATATCGATATTACACACGTGCACATGGATACCAACATTTCCATCACGTGACCCGAGGTAAATGCCGATATAAACTGTACAGTTGCACGCCACCAACGTGTGACCATTATCATCGCAGACCTAGCAAGCCCCAAGATTATCCACCGAGAAAATGTCCAAGCGCGGTGCGGGAACCGCTGGTAACAAATTTCGGCTCACCGTCGGTCTGCCCGTCGGCGCCGTCATCAACTGTGCAGACAACAGCGGCGCAAAGTCGCTCTTTATCATCGAGCCCTTCGGCTCTGGCGCGCATCTGAACCGCCTCCCTGATGCTGGTGTCGGTGACATGGTCGTAGCATCCGTAAAGAAAGGGAAACCAGAACTTCGCAAGAAGAGTGCGTATTTCTCTCTGCGTCTTTTTCATTTTTATACTCACCTAGCATATGCGTAGCGATGCCTGCCGTCGTGATCCGCCAGCGCAAGGCCTGGCGTCGGCGTGACGGTCTCTTCCTCTACTTCGAGGCACGTCTCTGTCCAGCCGGAGCCCACACATATATCTAATGTCTGATTACCTTTGTAGGACAATGCAGGTGTCATCGTAAACCCTAAGGGTGAGATGAAGGGCTCTGCCATCACGGGCCCCGTTGCAAAAGAATGCGTCCGTGCTTGCCTACGTTTCTTTCACCCACCAATGCTGATGTGAATCACTCCAGGCGGACTTGTGGCCACGTATCGCGTCGAACGCAGGCACAGTGGTCTAATTTTAAAGATCTTCTCGTGTTCTGTGTCTGTTGCTATTCTGTTTGTCATGTCATGTATCTCTAAAATTTCCATACACCTGCATGCCCCATGAAGGCCGTGCTGTGCGGATCGCTCTTCAAGATCTGAAAATATCTGCATGTGCTGTGCAGTTCTCGGCCTTGAAATTTGACGGTCCCGCAAATACCCCAAGTTGCCTCATCACAGTCCATCACCCTCGTGGCATAACATAGAGAGTTCGTCATGCTGTAAGTACATTGGTAGGTATACACAGGAAAGATGCAAGGAACGGTTTTTACCCATGCATTTAAACTGGGGCGATTGTTCTATATTGCAATGCCACGGGCACGCGACCAATCCACCAAGTTCTTGAGCTGTTCTAGCGTAAGGAAAATGAGGATCGTTGTCGGTTGCAGACGGGACCAAGCCGGGAGCCACCCCTTGAACATGAATGCCGCCCCTTCTGTTTGCATCGAGTGGCGGATCACCTTCAGTGTGGACTAGTGTGGCACAATCCTGTTGGTAAGTGCAGAATAGGACAGCTGAGGTGACACGCACAGATGAGCCTGGCCCAGAAGCATTCATGATGCGGCTCTTGAGCACGTCGGCAGGTGAGCATACCGTCGTAGCAACAGTGCCCTGAACGCGGCGTATGTTAATTGTCGTACACGTGACGTATTTGTCATGGAATCCTTACCGCCGCGAAACTTGCGGTGAAATGGCAGGCAATGTCATCTTTGAAGAAGCGTGTCTTGAGCAACTCTGACTTGAAAAAGTCATAACTGCAGAGGGTCAGACAACAGCGTAAGGACAGGGGTCGGATACGTACGACGCGAGTTGACTCGCGTTCATAAGAATCGCACGGAACACGTTCGGCCCCATTCCGCGTGCAAGTGATGATGTGCCCTCTTCGCGGACCATCTGAACGACTGAGTATTAGCAAGTCTTAAAGGTACGTAGACGATTCGAGGATCGCATACGCGGAAAAGGGCGTCAAAGCAGTGCTTATAGTTGAATCGCTTCTCTGGTGGTTTGGCAAAGTCGCCTTGTAGGCGGACCTGAGGGAGTTGGTTGATCATGCTCTGCAGGATTGGTTCAGCGCGTGGCCATTGCGTACCATAACGATCTCTGTAACATATGGGAACACGTCAATGACTATCCCTTGAGGTTAAGTGCCGTGTGCGTACCCCCTGGGTTGCCGATGATCCCCGCAATCCCACCAGCTGCAAAGAGCGGAACGTAGTTGAGTTTCCTTCCACCCGGGAAGTGTTTGAGTCATACCCATGCATCCTGCCATCGCAAGTTTCCACGGGGGTGCACCGGGTTCGCCTAGAGAAATATGTGAATCCCACGGTCTCAAGATGTGTCTAGAAACAAGGAAAGTAGCAAACCGCTCGAGGCGCAGAAGATGCCACCGCAAGATTCGCGAAGTGAATCACGTAATGGACTTTTGAAAATGATATAAAATAACTAGGGGGAGGACTCACCAGCACCGATAATCCTCTTGCTCTCGTCGTATGCCCAAAAGCGGCAGAGGGAATAGCTCATCTGGCGCATCCATGTTCCGCTGATACCGTCAAAGAGGCCGCGGGTACCTGCCCAGAAAGAACTTGTCAATGAATTACTCCGTGAGAATGAGAATCATTGGCCGGTGGATCGAAGCACGCGTGGGGACAAAGGGGGGAGTGTGTGTATACTGTATAGGTGGGTGTGTGGTAGAGCTCACCGGCGGTGCGCACGGTCTTCTTCATGGATTCTATCATGCGCTTGTCGCCCGAGGCCTGCAGACGCACTTTGGTGAGATCCAGCGGGCTGAGCGGCAGGGGAGGGCGGTGAGGCATCTGGAACGCGGAGCGGACCCTGAGAGACTTACTGCGTTATTGATGCAGCGATCGTCGCGGCGAGACCTAGGGAATAAAAGTGGTGAGAGGCAGTCGGGTGACCATAAATTATTCACGGCGAGTGAGGAGGGGAGACATATACGGGGGGGCGTGTCGTACCTCCCAGCCAAAAGGGATAGGGCTTTTTCTTGGGCTTTGGCGTGGCCATTTGGCCGATGGGGAGAGGCGGAGCGGCATCCTTTGTGGGTGCGGACATTGCGGAGGGGAGTGGGGAGACCGAACGAGGGAGACCGACGGGTGGTGGACGAAACGGGTCTCGAAATATAAAAGGGGTTCCCGCCCCAATGAGGGAAGACCGACCAATGATCAAAATCCAATTATCTCCATCTTATGGCCTGGGGCCTGCCCTTCCCCGTGTATGGCAAATACAGCGCATGCGTCACTGCATTGATTTATCTCGCCCGCTATCTCAAATCTATGCCCTTACCCGATTTAACTACCGTTTCTTTCACGGTCTAGCCCCCAGTGCTCTCCCCCAAACCCCCAACATTCTCCGCTCACTTATTCAACAGTGTTCGTATCCCTTCACTTGTTTAGTATTGCCTGCCATGTCTCGGTGCGCGTGCTGGCATTAACTGTAACTGGGCTGAGAAGAACCTTGTGTGTGGACACGTCACTAAATTACGATGGGCATCATCCGCGTATCAATTTCGGCCAGAATGTGTTGTGCGTGGAGCCTCCGTCCTTACTTCTGCTTCTGGTCAACGCAAACCTGCTCTGTGAGAAACTCGGCCGACGAAAGGGATGAGAATCACCGCCGGGACCACACGTACAAGCCATGGGCCTTCCTTCCTTCCTCCCGTATCTGTGTGGCTGTCCCCGAGTTATAGCCTCATGTGGTGGTCTTCTAATCACCCCCGTCGGCGACGCTCTCAACTGGCAGCTGGCATCGTGGTCGGCACCGAGCATCACCGGAGTTTGCCGCGTGAGCGGAGCGTAACATCCGCGCGGACGGCTTCGGCGGCGCCGATATGCGAGCATGTGATCGGGCTCATCTTGCGCGTTGCGCGACGGGCGACTTGGCTTCCTCCTGCTCCTCTTCCCCCTCCTTTGGGCCTTTGGGACAGGAGAAATGAATCTGGAATGATGACTGGGCCGGTGGTGCAGTGGGATCCGCTTAGAAAGGGCCGTGCAGTGTCGTTCATACTCGGCGCGGCCGGGCGGATGATATTCCCCCCAGCCTGACGGAGCGTTCACTGGCACTGGCACGGAACTCGGAGAAGTTCGCGAGCTTGTGGTGTATGATAATCACCGTCCCCGTCGGGACATTCGCAGAGACCGCTTTGGTGGATTATCAGATAAAATTGCGGATCATTGCGCGATATCTGTGTCAACTCTACCTGAAGCGGACTGTCAGTGAACGATAGGCAAAAAATCATGAACGGATAGCGCTCATTCATTTGGCAACGAAATCATAAAGAAAACGCGGCGTCTAGTGATAGCCCATCTCCTGAAGAAAAGTGCCTGGTCCAGTGTCCTTATTTCGAAATCCAGTCACTGTGAGAAACCTGAGACTTCCTTCCAGTCCAGCAGACGTCAGAGATCGAACGTTATATCTTTGAGGAGATGAGTATTTCAGATTTAGAACACAAGTGTTCAAAGGCAACAGGTGGCGTGAGTGTTCGTTCCGCTTATGCTACGTCTCGTTCCACACGTTTTGTTTTCTCAGTACCCCGGCGTGCAGTACATGGCTAAGGAATAGGCAGGCAACGAGGGACGGCTGGAAAAGTACCATACTTCTGTACAGGTGAGAAATTTGCCTTTTCATGGAATAGTTATACATGGTAACAAAGCAAGCAACGAACGACTAAGAGGAAAGCCAACCAGGGCTACACATCTTTCGAGCGGGATGAATACGGCGCAGCAATTTAAGTTAATTAGCAAGGCCATAACTCCTTCGTGTCACGCTGATCGTCAGGTCTCTGCCCTTCATCACGCTGGAAAACCAGTTGCCTAGTATGACGCCTCCGAGCGAGCCCATGAAGCTGATGCCCTGCTTCTGCAAGAGGGTGAGGATGCGTCAGAAAGAGGGCGTTGGCTGAAATGCACCGCACGACCAACCTTGCCGTTGGAGATGATGATGTTCTCAGGCTGGCCCGAGTAGATCTTCTTGGGAGTGCCACCGCCGAGCTGAGCCAGAATGTTCGCGGCGGCGATCTGCGCGTGCTTGGGGGCCTTAATGGCCTGCTTCTGCTCCTCCCAGTCTATCACGTCACCGATCGCATAGATAGTGCGGTGAGACGGCAGTTGGAACGTCCTCTCGATCTTGATCTGCCCGTGTGTATTGAGCACGTCTGGACCGAGTGACCTGACGAAGTCGGTTCCGGGGCGGCCGCCACATGTGGGGACCTATCGCGGCGATTAGAAATAGAGGTAATTGAAAATTTTCATGTGCACAAGAGGTCTGGGAGGAGAAAACGTACGACGAGAACGCCGTCGCCGTCGAGCCGGCGCCCGGAACGCGTAGTCAGGAGATTGGAGTCAAAGTCGTCAATGCGATCGTTAAAGATAAAGTTGACCCCTCGCGAAGTGAGATCCTTCTCGACCCGCTTGCGGTACTTGTCAGGGTATGCGGAATTTAATAGCTGAGACTGCGAATGGACGATGGTAACATGCTTGTTGGGGAACGCGTCCTTGATCTCGCCGGCATATTCTAAGCAGGGCAGCACAAACATGCGTCAAGCCGACCATTGGGGTGGTGGAGACGGAGAAACCATACCGCAGCCCCGGGCGCTGCCACCAGCGAGGATGACCGTGTTGGCGTTCTCGAAATTGCGACGCCAAGTCTTGATGTGCTCGAGAACGGCAGCGTGGTCATCGGGGAATTCAAGGGGGCCCTTCCATTCGGAACCGGGCGCTAGGACGAGTATGTCGTACTCGACACGTTCCCCACTGGACAGAACGATGACGCCAGCCTGGCCTTCTTTGTTGTGTTCAATGGCAATTACGCGACTAACCTTGACGGTGCCGTTGCCGTTGAGGAGGTTGTCATAGGGAATGAGAACTTTATCCTCGAGTCTGCCCTCGGCGGTAGTGGTCATGCGGGCAGCCGCGGGAAAATGAAGGGCAAAGGGGCGCGCAGTGACGAGGGTAAGGGTTGCAGTACTGGCCTTGAGTTTCGCAGAGAGGATGCGAGTAATGGTCGCGCCAGCCGCGCCGCCGCCGACGACGACGACGCTCTTTGGATTAGTCTGAACCATTGATCGTGTAGAAAGCAGGAGAAACGCTTATGAGGTGAGTTCGTAAGGACTGTCATGAGAACTGAAAGTTTTTATATCAACGAGAGGAGGGTGCAGAGAAACGCATCAGGAAACCTCTCAGCCGCTTAGCGAACCTTAATGTATTAATCCCGCTTAAAACGTCGGCAAGTCACACTAAGACATACTAAGACACTAAGACATGTCAAGACATAAATTAGCGCATCGACCACTAATACATCGTCACTTTACAAGGTCACTAAGTACATAAGGAGCTCCAAGCTGCTAAGACAGGCCAAGACACACTAAGTAAAGACACACGCAGGTAGCTGCTGGACCCGAATGGTCGCGTGCATCCCGGCACGGACCCGGATGACTTTTGGCTGGTTGTCCTGGACTGTTGGGCCAGCCTGGCAACCTGGATGGAGACCGAGTCGCTCACGCATCACTTGAGAGCGCGGAGCGTCATCTCGGGTGGCCATAACAGTAAACCAACGGAAGTGGTGCATTGGAGGATAGGATTGTCGGTGCTGTTGTCGCGGCAGAGCACAGCGGGTTGCGGGCGACGTGGTGCCAAGCGGGGCACGCCTGAAGCCGGGGGACCCGCAGTGCGAAGAGCGACGTGCGAAGGTCCGAAGGAGGAGGAGCAAGTTGATGCCCTCGCGAGGAAGCAGAAATTGAACGCGTCCATCGCCGGCGCGATCGAGGCCATCGACAGTATCATTGAGGGCAGTGACGGGCATGGCAGAGATGGTACCTGGGACCATCCACCGGTGACGATTGGTTGGGCAAGGGGGAGGCGGTGGCGCACTGGCGGTGGCGGCCATGAGCAAGTGGACTGCACCCTCACTGTCCTCGTGACCTTCTTATCCCTCCTCCCGACCCATTTTTGAACGACCCTAGCAGTTTGGGGTGCAATTATAAGGCCAAGGACTGGCCAAGGCAGTTCAGGCATTGCAACCGTGCACGGTCGAGGCTACGCACAAGGCCAACTGGCCCGCACGAAAGCGGTTGACCGAGGCCAAGCAGACCACTGTGGAGAGAGCCACTATAGGATCTGAGGGGATGCCTCCCTTGGGGAAGAGGCCGTTGAGCCGCCAGAAGTGCCCTGAATCGTCAGAATCGAGGGCGCGAGCAATGTTGCTGCACGCTGCGAAAGCGACCTACCCTACCATACACTCAGTCAGTCCTGAGACAGGGGAGCCAACTCTCCTTCACAACCACTAGTACAGTGGCAGATCTCCATTATTTTGAGCCACAGAAAGTTGGAAACGAGGGGAGCGTCTGGGCGTCGTCATAAGTTAGGAGCAAGTTGGTTGACTTTGACTTCTGCAGCCGGCATGATGCACGTGTGCCATGTCACATGATGTTGTTGACCGAAAAAAATGTCCAAGTCGAACGATGCGCTGACGCACGACGCGTTAGTTTGACCGCTCCCACTACTCTCCCTCTCGCTCTCTCCCTACCTAGCGTTCTACCCCCTAGCAGTCCACCTTTCATTCTCCCTAGTAGGGGACGTCTTGAGATGGGTTTTTCTTTTGCTTTTTATGCAAAGTAAACTAACAAACCGCTTTTTTTCTACGTTACAGTGTTTTTTCAACTTGACAACAGCTGCCTGGAGACTGTGGGATGTCCCCTGTCCCCATCTCCACGTCGATTGAGTTATCCTGCGTGACGAGTCCAGAGTGAGAAGTGTGGCGGTGCACCGTTGTGCCGAGCCTGTGCATTGTGCGCACACTGATGCTCCCTGAATTCACCCTGACTACTGTGTGCACATGGTATACATGCAGACGGACCGCCACAACGAGTGCTGGCAGGATCTCCAGGTGCTCCTGTGGCAGCAGCACGCGGTGCCCTTCACATTCCACAGTGCGCTGTCATTCAGTACCACGTTCCTACTGCATCTGACATGTTCGTAGCAAGTTGGAGACCGAATGGATGGCCCCGAACATGAAGGCCATGATTGGCACGTCTTTTTTGAGACTGATACTCTTGGTGAGGCACTGATAGCATCTGCTTAGGCTCAACGATGTTGGGATCAAGCTCACCGGGACAGAAAAAGAGGCCGAGAAAGCCTGCAAAGACTCTAAGAATGCGAGACACGTTCAACGATGTAAAACGACGGCGGTATGGGCCCTTCTCCAGCATCTTAGCCATGGGTCTAATCCTGAAAACTACCCATAGTACTGAACTATTCAACAAGGCGTACAACCACATTTCAGAGCCTCAGCCATGGGGGCCCTCGATTCGCGGCAGCGTCGGTGTCGGCGCCGCACTCAGAAGACTCGCGCGGAAGTCTTTTGAGATGATGGCGAGGTATGACACGGCCATTAGTGGGTACTTCCGTGAACAGTACGCCGAATGCACTGACCAGGTATATGTGCCTGCGGTTCCTACGGATAACGGTGAGTCGTGTATTCTATGCTCCTATTTACGGTCGTATTTGTCTTAGCGTTTTAATGCATTTTAAAGTGTCTTGAAGTGTTTTAAAGTGTATTAGTGTCTTAGTGTCTTGGTCCCTTGAAAATTGGATCTCGCTTTTTCAAGTCATGTCCTTAGTGCATGAAAATAAGAGAATCAAGGAAACTAAGATGAATAAGAGAATCAGGGAAACTAAGATGAATAAGAGAATCAAGGAAACTAAGATGAATAAGAGAAACTAAGACAAATTAAGAGAAAATAAGACAGATTAAGAGTGTCTTAAAAATGGGGATCTAGCTTTCACAAGATCGGTTAAAACGCATTAAGACAGATTAAGACGGATTAAGACGCCGAAAAGGTTTCCTGATGCGGGAGGAGAGTGCAGAGAAAAATCACACGAAGGTACCATGTGAAGAACCACGCATCGTTGGCTATAATTCACTCGTTACCTGCGTGCTTTTTAGAGATCGGCGTGCGCATGTATAGGGGCAGAGACGGCTGTAGAGAAAATCGTGCGCTTATCGTGTGAATGTGAGAAGGGGGGCAGGAGTAATCAGGTGTTCGACTTAGCCTCAGGCTTCTTTGGGTCCTCCGTACGATAGAGCACACTGGCAAGTGAAAGCTGAACGAGCCATACGGCATAAAGGTGATGGATGATCGTCTCAGTCTCAGCAAGTCCGGGTCGCGATCACCTTCGCCTGCAACATGAGCCAGAAAACGTCGCTGCATACTGGCAACGGCCCAGAACGAAGAGCCGATGAACCCAAGATGCTCAGGGGAGGCACGCATCACAGACTCGTGGGGGGGCTTCTATGAATGTCAGGGTGTCATGATCATGCTGCAAGTGGGAGCCCAGCGGCTGATCGACTGATTGCGCCCCGGCTGTAACCAACACAACAAGAGCGCGTTATCAAGCAAGCGCGTTATCCCCAATCTGCTCAACCGGCTCAAAAAATACAAGGGCAGGAAAAATCCTTACAAAATACCACAAAAACACCACGGAGACTGTGCCAAGCCTTTCGGCAGACTGACGGACCCTCAAAGGAAATCTGGCCCTTCTGCTGGCCCACGCCTGACGGGGACCAACTCAAAGTTTCTTCATAGAACTGCCTCTCGCAATGCTACTAACAGCCCCTCCACCTTCTTGGGATGATGGAAATGAAACCAATCCGGGTCATCTGACCACTACAATCAGTCCCATGCCATACTGGGCTGGCGCTTCGATGTGACCGCAACGCCGAACCCTTGGCGCAAACCAATAGTCGCATGTCTCCCCACTGAGGTTTGTTTCCCCTATAGGCCAGTTGCCCAACGCCAAACCTGTCAGTTGCCGTCCGCACTAGTATTGCGAGTTCGCTGCTATCGGCTTGCTGTTATGCTGTGTCCGTACCCACGCGCCAGGTTCATTGTCATTGCTGGGGCGGTGGATCTAGGACGCCGTTGCTCAATTGCACGGTTTTTACTACGGTTAACTGCCGATCACCAGGGCAGAATTTGCACGTCGACAGGGATACCTCGAACGGCGAGTATATCATTATGGAAAACCCATCGGATCTTTTACCAAGCATCTGTGAAAAAAATCGAACCACTGCCCCTCTTAAGCATTCCAAACGCGGTAGCAACCCTCGATTACTGGTCTGCGCGTGTGTGCGTAGAAACAAGCAGGCAGACCTTGCCCATCAATGTTTTGGTCTTCAACGCCACCTCATTTTTTGAGCTTCTCCGACCTCCTTTTCTTTCTGTCTTCGGGCCCGGGCTTATCCGAGTCACTCGTCGTGATCCTGGGGAGAAGTCGTTGCGGGGTGTTGACAACGGGGTTCGATGAAAAATCGTGCCGGACAGGAGTGAAAACAAAATGAGAATCAACTAGGTATTGTCTGAAAGTGAGGGTCGAACAGCTCCTGTGCGGTACGTCGTCCCCAGCGTCCTTGTCGACGTCGCGTCTGTCTATTCAGCATCAAGACTGGAAGCAACCAGACTGCGGCACCTCTCCACTGTTCTACGGTCCTTTCCATGGTTATGGGAGTCGTTTAATATTAATATCGGAAGCAAGTCTACATGACGAAAGCCAGGACAGCACTACAGATTATTGGACCATACAAGGCTATGTAGGGTCACGTACCCTGAGGCGCAGATTAACAGAAGCTAAAAGGTGCTTCAACAACGCGGGTGGTATATGCTGGATGGCATCACCCTTGGAAACGGGGTGTACAGTGCGCATGGAGTATGCTGATCATCGATCATCCCCCGATAATACTATGATATAGAGAAGCGCCAGCCTTCTTATCTCCCGTCACGAACAAGGCTTTACCCTTGAGCAAGGTTTACTCAAGCTCATCTATGACGGGTTTCGTTCGACGGGTGGGCAGGACACAGCGAACGGGCTGCATGTTTGTGCATCATATAGCGGGAAATCGGGTATTGCGCCGATCATACGGGCCTTCTAAAACCGTGCTGTAGCAACATGGCGACAGGCATATTTACAGCATAAGTATTCTCAACTTGATCAATGCGTGTCTTAGGGATAGGGTATGGTGTATAATATGGGGACTGGCGACGGTGATCAGTCCGCAGTCCTGCCCGAAGAGGAAGAAAAGGTCTCACTCCAATGGTTTGACAGACGGCTTAAAACTCTCCCGCTTGCACATGAGGAGCTCTGGTCGATAACACCGTTGCCCCAAACCCTCTCGCAGATGACCAATCTTTCTGCTCAGTTCCAGACAGATAATAAATCGCGCGCTGGTAGAGGAACTGGAGGTGGTACGGGAGGTATCGGTAGATGCCCGTGATGAGCAAACCCCAGAACATGGCCATCAGAGCCACTGCATATATCATCAGATTTCTTGGGAGGCAACATGCTTTTCGACGGTGCGGGTGGAGGAGACGCACCGATGAGAATCTTCTCCCAGCCTTCCAACATCGACAGCGCGAGTGTCGACTCGAACCACATGCGCCATTTCCAGATAAAACGTCGAAATGCGGAACTTGGAGGCCTATAACCGGGATCTGTAGCAAACACGGATACGCCTCCGTCGTCTTGTCTCTGCCTGGTGGCCATGCCAGACATTTAGGTTTTGTGAGGTGAGAGAGTGAGTGAGAAAGTTCGAAATTGCTAGGCGCCACCACGTCCCGGCCCGAAGTTATGGGCGCTCGCAGATTGCGCACGTGCGGCACGTCGCAGGCACGACCATCTCCTCCTTCCTACTTTGTTCCTGCAGGGCAAGAATGGCGCAGAAAATTTAGCGACCAGTTGACCGTATTGCGCCCCCGTCCGAATCAATCAGTTGACCACTGGCGTTTACGTTTTCTCGTCAAACTCAATGTCTCAGAAGATTTTGGTTGACACAGCCTTCGGTGCCGCGCAATGTTATAATCGGGGTTTTTGTCAATGTTGTCCCTATGTCCATCAGGCACCTGGGGTCCACCGTTGGACTCTCGTATCCCATTTTCCGTATTCGATGCTTGCTGTGGGATTATGATGCCCTAGACTACCGTGGTCAATCGTAATATTCTTATCCTTGATCTTGGGGTCATCTTCGCGTATACTTTGACGCTACCCTCTTGCCCTGGACGAACAAGGTATCAAAATTCTTTCTCCCGCATCTAACACCAATAAAAAGCTGATGCAAAGTCAGATGTCTCTCTCTCATCATCCCCTCTCCATATCCTCCATACCCTTTTTTTGACTGGCTCCTCCCGGACTCCCACCTGGGCCAAATGTCCTCCTCGATCCATTTTCCGGCATTCCTTCGTCCATCTACCTGGATTCTGGAACCGGAGACTTCGACGTTTGCCGAAAGTAGTGCTTGGAGTAATGAGGACATGGACCCTGTACCCCCTCAAAAGCGGACCTGGACGATGCTCAACTATGTAGCCTTCTGGATTTCATGTGCTGCCAATGTCACTGTGTGGCAGCTTGCATCATCCATGCTTGCCATCGGGCTGTCGTGGTAGATATCATATTGCATCGTTGAACGTTGTTCTCCAGCATGTCTGATCCACAACATGTAGGCGCGCAGCACTGCTAGCCATTGCTCTTGGGCATCTTATCATTTCGGTTGTTATAGTGCTGACTGGCACCATTGGGCACGGCTTCGTGTACCCTTCCCCATCCTCACGCGCTCATCATTTGGATTCTGGTTCAGTTATTTTAGCGTCATCAGTCTAATCATTTTGTCCATGTTTTGGTTTGGCATCCAGACTTTTATTGGTTCAGAATGCATTTATCAGGTGTGATCTCTGATGTCTCACTATCAGTCGAAGAGCTGAGCTCGACCTCACTTAGATGCTAAAGGCGATTTGGCCATCCATAGCCCATCTCCCCAACCATCTCCCTCCAAGTGCAAGCATAACCTCTTCTGGTATGGGACCCTCGCCATTTTCCATATCAGTTACGTTCACGCATCCTCAGGGCTGCTTTGCTACTTTCTCTATTGGACCATCCAGCTTCCTCTCATGTTCGTCTCACCCCAGAAGCTACGATTTCTATTCCTGGCAAAGGCAGTCATAGCACCACCAACGTTGTTAGCCCTGCTCATATGGGCATTTGTGAGAGTGCCCCCAAATAGGTCCCTTCTCGCACCAAAGACTACCTTAAGTGGTAATGAGCTCTCGTGGGCATGGCTTAGTGCTCTCAACAGCGCGGTCGGATTTTTTGCGACCGCAGGTGTCAATATGCCGGACTTTACTGTGAGTAGTGGTTTCCACAATTGCCTTTACCCGCTGACAGCCAAACTCAGAGATATGCGACGAACGAAAGAGCGTGCGTAATACTTTGCTGCGACTATTCTGGTACAAACGAGGCCGTCATTTTCAGTCAATATATCCAGCTCGTAGTAATCCCTATTGGTTTCACGCTGACCAGCTTCGTCGGCATCGCGGCGACAAGCGCGGGTATCACCCTTTATGGCCAACTTCTCTGGGACCCGCTCAAGCTCATTGATCACTGGGACAATCGCGCTTGTGCATTCTTCGTATCTCTCGCATTTGCTATCTCTACGCTTGGTGCAAACATCTCCGCCAATTCTCTGGGTGCCGGGAATGATATGGCCGCACTGTATCCCCGCTATATCAATATCCGACGTGGGCAGGTTATCTGTGCTTTTCTCGGTGGCTGGGCATTTTGCCCATGGAAGATACTCGCTAGGTGGGGGGACCATCTTCTGGACCATGTCAACCACCTTACCACCATTGTTAGTGCACCCGGCTTCTTGTCTTTCGTGAGCGGCTGCAGCATTTTTCTCGGACCTATAACAGGAATCATGGTCACTGATGTATGCCCATTCTTCTTCCGGATTACCGTATGGTTTAAACCTGAATCTCAGTACTGGCTTGTGCATCGGACGAGGGTTGACGTTCCTTCGATGTATCGGCCCCATGGCAGGTATAGATACACTTATGGAGTAGTAAGCCTCTGCGATGCGCACACAAACTATTCGCTCAAAAAGTTTCGTAGAACTGGCGCGCTGCCGCTGCTATGGTGGTCTCCGTTCCACCTACCTTTCCAGGTCTCATAGATGGTGTCAAGACGAGAATACACATGAACATCGGCACACGTCTGTTTGACATTTCATACATGCTAGGGGTGAGCATTTACTTCGAGACCTGACACGTGTTTAGACTAAGGGGCGCAGTTCGCTCTCGCATCAACTAGCTACTTCGCACTCTCAAAGCTCTTTCCGGCTCACGAAACCGTTCTCGACCATGCTATCGTAGAATTAGATACGACGTCGGGAGAGAGAACACCTGATGCCTTTGACGGGACGGGTGGCCAAGCGGCCATAATGAAGATTGCGTAGAAACCAGAGGAGGTATTGATGAGAAATGGAGAAGGAAAGAGAGGACCATGGAAAGATACGGATCATGTCTCCTAGTAGCAACGTAGAAATAAAGTGTACTGTAGAACTACTGGATCGTCGATAAGTCAACTACACGGCACGTGGCCCTCGGCGGTAATCCGGTCCGGGTGCAAAAATCCTCGAGTGGACTCGAGATTGCAGAACAGCTTTGAAATTGAAAAAATGTCACAACCTCGACCAAGTCTTTGGGCAGCCGAAGAGATCGACGAGGATCTCCATGTAGATGTCAACCTTGCCATAGGAAACTATGGCCAGAACGGCTTATACGACGATGGTGCGCATGTCCGTTCAATTATTCGTCTTCAAAGCTGATCCTATCCGTCTCCCTTGCGATGCAGCCCAACCAAGGATCGACGAAGCCACCCTCGTCGCCGTGCAGCACCAGATGGCACAGCAAGCCGCATTTGCGCAGATTCCAGATGCGGTCAAGCGGGTGACTATTGCCCGGTTAACGACGAAACGTCGCCATTTTGATTTTTTCTCTTCTAGTTCATCGTTCACTTCCACCAAGCCGTTTTGGAAAACAATCTTGCGGAGATAACTATCGCCTACGACAGCGGTTGGAACCGACTCACCGAAAAGCACTATTCGAAAACCGAGTGGCCCGAAGCGGAGGTCATCGCCCCCCTCGTCAACGACGGTGCGCATCGCGCCCTCTAGTGCCCTTCGATGTCGTGCTTATATATGCGTGCAGACCAGCTATTCCTCATCCTTTACCGCGAGTTATACTACCGACACGTGTACTCCCGTCTACAACCCGACATCGACGACCGCTTCCACTCCTACGAGAATAGCTGCGAGCTCTTCAACTATCTCCTAAGTGCGTTGTCCCTCGTACGAACTTTAATTGTCCGTATAATGGCCGCGCAGACTCGGAGGATGGTCCCGTACCGCTTCAGCTGCCAGAACAGTGGTTGTGGGATATCGTCGACGAATTTATTTATCAATTTCAGTCCTATTACGTCTGGCGAGCAAGAGTTAAAACAAAGACCGAGGAGGAATTGGTCATGCTAGCCGATGGTAGCCAGGCAAGCCACTTGGGCCCTTCGCGCTCTTGAGTCGCTATTTAACCCGGCGCAGGTCTGGAGCGCGTACAGCGTTCTCAATGTGCTCTATTCTCTCATCCAAAAATCCAAGATCAATGAGTTCATACTCGCGAAGCAGCAAGGCAAATCAGAAGCTGCGCTCACGTAAGTCAGATATTACAACAGCGTCTTTGCCCCGAGTGATTGTATTGAATCTACCCTCAGGGAAATCGTGGGCGATTATGGCTCGCTGCCTCTCTATCACATGTTGGGATATTTCAGTCTCATTGGGCTCCTGCGCGTACACGTATTGCTCGGCGATTTTACTCTTGCTCTCAAAGTTGTCGAAAATGTAGAGCTCAACCAAAAGGTAGGCGAATCCTCCCATTGAGAGTTTTGTGTGACTGGAGCTCATTCTCGTCTCATCTATTCATAGAATCCATTCACTCGTGTTACCGCTTGTCATGTCGCAACGTACTATTATGTGGGATTCTGCTACATCATGCTGCGCCGCTACCCAGACGCAATACGCGTCTTTGTCCAAATTCTCAATTTCATACTTCGAATGCGACAATACCACACAAGAAGTTACCAGTATGACCAGGTATATCACTACCCCAACCCATATTATGGCGGCAGCTGAACGTCTCTTTGATCAGATCAATAAGACCGCGGACCGTATGTATGCATTATTCGCCATCTGCAATGCTCTTTCTCCAAGCCGGTTGGACGATAATATCCTCAATATCGTCAAGGATCGATACGGCGACCAATTCGCCAAGCTGTCCCGGGGGTGTGTCCTTTCCCTTTCTCACCAATCCGTCATCTCTGGGGCACTCAACCCTCCGCATGCATCTACAGCGACGAGGGCCTTCCTGCTTTTGAAGAGCTCTTCCTTTACGCGTGCCCGAAATTCATCTCCGCCAATCCGCCACCGTACGACGACCCGGAGCAGCTGGCTGCTTACGCTGAAGACCTGCCGTCAGAGCCTGCCCAACGCCACCTCGCGCTCTTCCTGGCCGACGTGCGCGCACAGGCAGCTGTGCCGACGTTACGCAGCTTCCTCAAACTGTACACCTCGCTTGACGCCGCGAAACTCGCAAGCTTCCTTGACGCAGACGAAGAAGAGATGGTGCAGCAGATGATGGCCGTTAAGGCTGCCAGCCGATCGGTTAGCCGCGTCGGCAACGAGCGGAACCTGCTCGACGGGCAGATGATCTCGACGAGCGACATGGACTTTGTCATCAACGAGGTACGTCCTGGTCGGTCGCGGGTCACAGATGCCCGTCCTAACTCCCCATCCTTGACGTTTTTTTATGGTCACCTCGTTGACACAGAATATGGTCCACATATCCGAGGTCACGGTTGGCCGCCGCTTCGCGGGCTGGTTCATACGGAATACGGAGCATGCGCAGCGAGTGCTGGATGGGGTCAAGAATGCTCCTCTACCCCATGCCACTCAAGCTACGGCGCCAGAGGCAGAGAGCAAGCCCGCACCAGCACAGCAAAAGAAGGTTGCCTGGGGTGGGGCAAAGGCATAGGATAGTGCATGTCTCTGCTCTCAATACTGTTGTATCTTCTTTCATTGTGCCTGTAGCTATTTTCTGTGCAATGCTCATGGCCCGGGGGGGGGGGTCTTTGATACACCTATTTAGTCCCTTCCAAACTGTCATGTCTAACTCTTCAATATTGTTGCAATGCAAAATGCTGCTGCTTGGATGAATAGGGTAAGAAGGGTGTGAATCTTGTGCAATGCAATGAGGTACACAAATCCATGTTCTGGACCTTCTGTGCTGTGTTATACAAAGATTGTTATCATATACCATACGGTCAGAGAAAACGTCTCATGGGGACGGCTGGTGGCACTTGCACATACACCAACCGCTGATACAGAGAACTCTGTAGTCCATAGTCGGCATGGAGTGAGAAATGATCAAGATACTCCCGATGTTTTGTTAAACGATACTGTAGTTGGTTGAATTGTTGTACAAAGTACTGTACAGGACGATGCCATGTACGTGCGACGGTAGTAATGTCTCGTATGTCGTGCGGTCATCACATCTTCTAGGTACGTACGAGTCCTGAATACTCAGGCACCAGACCCGAGAGACTCGCTTCGGCTCGTAGCTTAAATACGGTAAAATAATAGGTCGCTCAATCCCTTCGTTTGCCCTTGCCCAAAAGACAAAATATTCGTCCACAAGTTGACCAATTGATGCCCGACAAGAAAGAAGAAAAAAGTCATTACCACCCAAATACCCTGTTCGAAGAGGATACACCAGACCCTTTGAGCACACGGCCGACGACGATAATAGTGATAAAGAAAAAAAGGAGAACAGACGTACTCTTCGATGCTCTCCACGCCCCCCACGTCCTTCCAGTTTGCCCAGCTCACCCGACCGACCGCCCGAGCGGCGTCGTCCATGAGCGCGGCAGGTCCGCACGACCCAATGACGACTCCGCTCGGGAGATCTGAGCCACCGCGGCTCTTCGAATATGCGGCGCGCACGCCGGAGATCACGCTTTGCAGCGTAGCAAAAATGTCAGGGCGCCCTGCCCGGAGGTACATTCCCTGTGGTAGCGCCGTGCGTGGCACACGCGGTGGCCGAGAAGAGCCCGCGTCCAGTGTACGTTGAACCGGAGGGAGAGCGAGGCATGCGGTGATGAGCGCGGCTGCATGAGGGGGATGAGCTCAGGAAGCAGCGAGTAGAGCGAATCTGGTGCCAAAGTTCTCATCAGCTTGTATCGACAGTTTGGCTCGCTCTCTTACCTGGGTCCATGACCGTCCATATGATCTCGATTACGCGCACATGACTCTTACCACGGGCGTGCTTCTGCAGCATGTCATCAAGGACGCTCATGGCATATGAAATGCCACTGCCACCAGCGACGAGGACAGCCCCCGAATAAGCCGTGTAGAGAGTGTAGCCAGGACCGCCTTTGATGGTAAAACCGTATCAGCGCTGTCGCAAGCCGTTGATACCTGATACTTACTGTAAGGACCCTCGACAATAACCCGAACCTCGCGTGCGGGTGTCCGTCCGCGCTCCGTGTCGGTAATCTTCTCCTCGGGACGTGCATCGGCGGCACCACCAGACATACGCACAAGTTGCGGGTCCAGGAGCCCTGTGCCTTGACCGGAAGCATCATACCGCTAGAGTCTGATCCCGCCGCGATGGTGAACGGTCGTGCGCGACAGACGAGCCAAGTCGCCCACCAGCCAAACCATGCGTTGCTGACGACACGAAGACGGACGTGCTGACCTGCACGCCAGCCTGCACCAATGGTGGAGACGTACACGAGTGTTGTGCCGCCGTTAAGTGCATGCTCGGCGATCATCCATGCCGTGGTGTACCGAGTACGGGCAATGCGGGCGAGGTGGTCGAAGACGTAGAGGCCCACCGCGGTCAGTATATAGGGCAAAGTCGCGTGAGAGTGCTTGTACGTCTAAGAGCCAATCAGTGTCGAGGAAGCGAGAAAACCAGAGCAAAGGCGCACAGCAAACAAAAAGATGGTTACGCCGGTGACGTGAGTAGTGAAGAATAATGTGTACATTCTGTTCCGCACAAAGGAAAGACTGCAGGCGAATAACAAGTCAATGGCACATAGGGCAGTCAGGCCCCACAGAAATTTGGAAGTAAGCATTTGAGTGTGGATCGTTCCGTTCAGGAACCACCTGTAGACTATTCGACAGAGGGTGAAAACACAAACGGTACGGTCAGTCGAGAGAGACATACAGTAACCGAAGGCGTGGACATTAGCTGTGACGACGATGACGCGCCCCACAAAGCGGTGAATGTAATTCAACTAGATTGACGATATCAGAACAAAAGAGGCGCTCGGGAGACAGCACAACCCGAATGGTAAGGGGAGGGTGGGTGGGGCGAATCATACCTTCTCATACCCAACTCCGCACGCCCAGCTCAACCAATTCGTCTTGCCTGCGAGGGCGACGGCAATCGGTATCTGCGACATGGCGACGTAGCCCGTGCGGACTGGATCGGTGAACGGATTAGAGCGGCGCAGGGACGCGTAGAACATGAGGCCGGCGTAGACGACGAGGACGAGCAGCTTGCCAAAGGAGAAGCCGGGCGCGACGCGAAAGTTGAGCGCGTACGCGAGCGTCGGGTGCACGATCGTCGTCCACCGTGGGACGCGCGTCGGCGGCGCGCGGTGCTGCGACGAGGACGGCGCGGACCGGTGGGAGGCATGCCCGCGCGAGGGGATGACGAGGGCAGGGCGGGAGGCGTGAGCGCCACCGGCCCTGCCGCCGCCAGGCACCTTGCCATTGCCGTTCTCCGCGTCCTCCGGGACGTCGACGAGCGTGCGCCCGGTCTGGTTCGTGCGCGTGCTGGTCGAGCGTATCGGCTTGGTCCTGCGCGTGCTGGAGGAGCGGCCGTGCGCGTCGGCTGCCTGGTGGTGCGTGCGCAGCGTGCCGGAGCGGAGGAAGAAGCCGTTGAGGAGTTCCGAGGGCTGGAAGAGGCGGACGAGGGCGCGGGGGAGGGTCAGGGCGGCGTAAAGGGCAAAGAGGCTGAGCAGGACGACATCGATGTGGAAGACGAAGAGGAGGACGTTCATCCTGGGAGGCGGGGCGGCAGGAGCAAAGGACTGTGAGCTAGACATGGCCGGGAAAGACGGGTGCAGAGTGCGCTACTCTCGCAAAGGGACGCGAGGACGCAGGATTAAAAAAACGGAGTCCTGTGTGCCACGATGGGGCCCATGCATTGAAATGAACCCGAGAGCAAAGTGAAGAAGGAAAAAAAAACGCTTACGGTATGGAAGGGTGCAGGATGGGATGAGACTAGACAACCCGCTCTTTGGGTGGCGGAGGTGTCGTAAAGTGTAGCGTCTCGGCTCGCAACCGGACAGACCCTCGAATGACAGGTATTGAGAGAAAGAAACGCGCCTTGCAGCTGAAGCATTGTGAGAGGTCTGACCCGAATAGAGTTGCCTCATGGCGGAGGTCTGCCTCGTGTCGTGTCAACAAACCAACCTTGTTATCTCAAAATCTCAATCAATCCGTCCGTGATCCGTTTCCGACTTCCCAATCGGTTCTGTCCTGGACTGTTGTATATGCCTTCTCACTCTGCGTTATGGCCGCGGACAGCGGAGGCGAGGCATAGCAACCAACCAAACACGCCTTCGTTTCAGGGCGCGGCTTCGCCTGCCACAGACAACACAAACGCACGATATTAGAGCGAGGAACAAGGTTTAATGCTATTCGTGCCTCGAGATCGTGAGGGCTGCACAGAACATGTCCGATATCATGTGTAAGGACGTGACGAATGAGTAAACAACAGTCGGCCAAGGGTATATCCTGCGTTCGAGACAAAGGTCACCGAGCGAACGGGGCATGTAAAAAACGACGCCTCGTCCTCGGCATGGAAGGAATCTATGATTTCATCTACGTGCTGGTGGAGGTGCGTAAAGTATATTGAATAAACGGTTTAGCAGGCGAGAAGAAGGGCCATCATGTCCAAGGGGCAGCATCTATGGGTCCCGCCTAGTAAGAAAAAATCATCAACCACGGATTGAGGACAATCTATTAACAGAGTCAGAGACCGTCCTCAAAGACTGATTAATCTGAAGGGACTTCACCGGAAACAGAATGTGGCAGCCGGTACCGACACTGAACCACAGGGAATTAGCTTTTTATATTCCCGAAAAAATATTTGGCCATAACGTACGCAAGCGGGAAGATGACCGCCCAGGCGGAGCCGTCAACCCGCCACTCAAGCGGTACGACTGGTGTAGCACATACAACCATCCCACCAAGAATAAACAAAGAGACAAGGACTGAGAACCAAAATCTAGTCGATGGCGGTAATGCATGTGAGAACACAAAACGCGAAGCTAAGGAAAGCGCTGCACCGTTTCATAATTTTTGGGACTTCCTTGAAAAAATTGGACCGTTCAACCTCCTTTTTGGTGGCACCCCATGTCATGTTGTACGAGAACAAGTGGGCGAGAATAGCTTGGCTCAAGGGAATGCTGAGGCCTCCAAAGAAGAAAAAGCTTACGCACAGATCAGTGAGGATTCTGATGGAGAAAGATAACGGCCCACAAGAACGGCACCCAGGATAGGTTTGTCAAGAATGATGTAACCTTCAGATCGTGGGTTGAATATGAGCATGTAGAGACAGAAATCGGGCACGACCGACCAGATCCTTCTCTCCCAGTCGATACTCTAAAAGAGTGAAACCGACATTTCCTGAACCGAAAAATACGATCGTTGTCGCAAGCCAAATCTCAAAACTATGCATATAGAACGCATCTACTGGGAACTGAAAGCCGAGTAGAACGTAGTTGATGACACCGATAGTGATAGCCCCTGCGATACCGTCTGATTCGGAGATAGATGGTGAGCATCAGACATATAGAAGCAAAACTAACAATCTCACAATATGAGAACATGTCTGTAGGCGAATAAGTTGGTTGATAGACGACGAATGTGTGATACAGCTCTCAACGTACAGGAAAGCATGGATATCTTGTAGTGGAATGGCGCTTTGGACCACAAAAATTTATGAATTTGATACGCAATGGGACCGCGCCGCCACCACTGCGCTAGCGGATTGAACAACAACCTTGTCAACGGTTAGCACACGGCAGCGATCAAATGAAAAATATCTACGCACTCGCTACACCCTGTGCATTTGTCGGTCGTCGATAAAAATAAACCTGAAATGACGGTGCCAAAAACTCACCGTATGCATATTTCTGCCAGCGGTTGAGTTCATCGTCGACTGTGAGGGAGACACCCTCTTTGAACCCGCCCATCGAGTACGTCGCCCATCTGATAATGTAGCCACGCATCTGCAGCCGCATGGCCATATCAAAATCTTCAGAGACATGAGACTCGGACCAGATTTTCTCTTTCCCATCATGGTCAGTAAAAGCTGCGTCCTGAACAGCCTGCCATCTTAGGAAACTATGTCAATTTCAAATGCATCAGTGAGGATATGGGTGAATGCAACAGAAACACAAAGCCTTGACGTACGCATTGTGGCCAACGAATGGTGCGACTTCTCCATTAGCGCAAGCTGGGCGCAGCAGATGATGGGTCAAAAAAAGTCCGTTTGAAACGTGAATACTGATTATTACTCAGGGAAATTGTCTTATTGATGCGGCGTGTGAAGTAGGCTATCCCATTCTCGAAGTAATGATGGACGACCTGCATGACGTCTTCATGCGATGGTGAGTGTGGCTCAATATTCCGACTCTGACGAAAATCTCACCAGACTCGTGTTGGATAATGGCAACAGTGGGGCATTCTGCTAACTCTCGCGCAGCATCTCGGAGGCAGTCCTATAGCGATGAGGTCGCGTCAATGTATAGGGAATTGCAGATAGGTCTCAGACACTCTGACCTCGGGTACAACCGTGTCGGAATCGACAAGCAGAACAATCTCGCCGACGCGACAGGCCCTACCGTTCTTCGCCCATGGCTTCCAACGCTTGCCACTCTCCTCCCACGTCTCTTCAACAGCACGTATAAGAGCACGTTCCTCAAGCGAGGCCGGGAGAGTGTGTCCATCCTCGCTTGACCCTGAGCCTTCAGCGGACAGCGACACGCGAGCGCTCATTCCGATGGCCGTCTCCCCTGAGGCCATCATTTCTTTGAGGTGTCGTTCGGTCTTTCGTGAGAGTGCAAGTGCGTAATTCATGTTCGAGGCTTTCTTGAAGCGACCGGCACGGACGAATGTCGTACCGTCACCATTTGCACTCGATTCACCATCAGCTGGCCGAGCGACCCATCCGATACCATTGGCGTCATAAAATGCAAGGCGCGCATCGCGCTCGTGATCTGGGAGCGTCTGTCCAAGGTAGAGTTGAAGTAATGCCTCTCATTCAATGGATGTGAAACATTACCCGTAGGCCATCGTCATTAATGAAGATGCTTGACGTCCCACCCTGGCGTGCGTATGTTTGCATTGCCTTCTTCAAGGATGCAATCGAAGGGGTGCTAATGCGAGAAACGCGAACAATATGAGAGACCAGATGCAATTTGAAACGAAGGTTGCGCACAGGACAGCCTCCAAGCCTTCCTTGTAGACAGGCATTTGGATGGTGACGTGTGGAAGATTGCTATCGACTTGTTTATTGGGACGTGGAGGGCGAGCTGAGTAGTACTTTGAATTTTGACGGTATTGGGCGATGGGACCGACCGTCATCGTGACGTTCTGGACAAGTTGCAAACAGAAAAACTGATGGCCTCGCTTGAGGGCCATGAAGGATCAAATTAATAGGCAATGACTTACCAGTGACACGCAGAAGAGGAGAGGGAGAAGCACGCAAAGTACAAAGTGCGTAAACTTTCCGTCTTGACGCCATTCAACCAACAAAGTCTCTTTGTTGAAAGATTAGCACCCAAGATAGGCTTATAGCTCAATACTCACTGACGCCATTACCAACGAAGACTGTGGAAGCAGAAAGCGCGGCCTTGAGCCAACGAGGGGATCCGAAGCGTTGTCACTCACTGATTGAAAGTCCGGCAGCAATGCCGTTGTAGAGTGGAGCGTAGAGCATTACCTGCCGCTTCTCTGGACCGTACTCAAGCTCGGCTTCGTCTTGAGCACTTGAGAAGCGCTTCTCCTCGACGATGACTCGCTTTCCGTACCATCGGCGTTTCAAGGTGCGGACAACTCGCGGTTCACTGGCAGCTTGAGCAAGAGCTTTCTCGACATCTTGGATCGCATCCACTGCTGGTGTAATCCGCCCAACTGGTACACGCTGCTCGCTGGGAGGTGCGGAACCCCGGGCGGTGACCCCAATGAGGGAATGAGCTGAGACAGAGTCTGCGCAGGATGCGGGGTGAGAAGGGGAAGGAGTTGTGCCGAAGCCAGGACGAGCGCGCCACAAGAGCTTGATGAGACGCTCCTCGAAGTCGTTGCACGTCGGGATGATCGTGTCTGGTCCGTCGGCCCAGACGACGAGCACTCGCTCGTCACGCTTGTTATAGCCACCGATTGACCAAAAATGGATGTATTTATTATGTCATAACTCACGATGAATGCAGCGTTTTGCTCCTTTTCGGCGTGAGGGAGCAACATCATCGTGTCAACAACCTGGATTCGCGTGTTCGCGTCGAGATAAACGCTCTTCTCTTCTGGTCCGCTGTTCCATGAATACCAAAGAAAAAATCAATCAGCAAATGGTCAAAGCAGGTGATAACGAGAAAGAAAAGGAAATGCCAGATCCATGACCCTATCTCCGCTGTCGCAACATGAAGATGGTCGACCGTTAACTGGACCTGGCGACACCCGTGCGGCGCTAGTGTCACGCACGTCAGGACTCCTCTTATCTCCCGCACGGTGAGACTCCTCCAGAAATGACGGCATCTCTGAGAACCGCGATGTCAATGGCCATCTTCTCGCTGCTTCGGTCCCACGCCGGGTTCATTTCCGGACATGAAGTAATTGCGCCATCATGTTCTGTGGAGACTGGTGGCGGTATTTTGACACCAGGCTGCTATTGTGCGCACGAGAGTGTTCATCCCGATGGGAACGTGACGGCAAAAAAGGGCCGTGCGTTCTCACCCCATACAAATGAGAAGACAGCTTCCGGGATGAACAAGGAGAAGGAGCTTCTCCGGGTACACCAAAATGGTACCCCCACAGCGCCGAGGAGAAGAGTAGGAGAAACTCACACTTGGCTAACCGCCGCATGCGCTACTGCGCTACGGACTTTGACTGCGACAATGAGATCCATGGCACGTACAGCACGTTCGAAAGGCTCGAGAGCGAGGTTCTCATACGGGAAGACACGGTAAGAACCTGCATCATCGCGCAGACACACACCAGCCGCGATGTCGTGAGCGTCGGGGCGGAACCAAGCGTCACCCTGAGTCTGCTTGAAGATATAATGCAGGAGCGCGTCATAGCGGTCGTAATCCATAGCGCCTAGCTACCGCCCACCGATGTGTGCTGCGAGGGCGGGACGGGGAAGGAGGGGGAAAGGAGAGGGCGCAGACAAGGGGGGGTTGGGTGAGGCAAAGAAATGAGCCCGCATTGAACAGATCCTTTTACGACAAACAGGAGCACAATATTGGGAACATGGAATGCGCCACCTGTGCGCAAAGTTGCCTGTCACTTTTGGGGGACCAACAACCCGAGTTGGAGTGTCGTCGGAACAACCCGATGGTGAATAAGGCGACTCCCCGAGGTCCCTGCGGAGGTAGCCGGTCGACCGTGGGCATGAGTGCCTTTGTGGCGTCGTGCAAGTGCAACCAAAACCAGGTTG
This sequence comes from Russula brevipes, assembly GCA_022496215.1. Taxonomy (NCBI): domain Eukaryota; kingdom Fungi; phylum Basidiomycota; class Agaricomycetes; order Russulales; family Russulaceae; genus Russula; species Russula brevipes. The sequence goes on along the minus strand of WTXF01000086.1, from coordinate 87,907 downwards.
ATTGACGGCCAGCCCACGATTAGTACTCTCGTGATTGGGGAACGAGAGGGCCACGGTGCGTGTTGTAACTGTATCTCAGAGAGAGCAGATATGTGTCCCTGCAGCCAAATCCCTAGAAGGCCTTGAGAACTGTTCCAGGAAGGAACAAAGCACTGAATCACAATGTGAACGGCATTGCTAAACTTTGTGCAGGAGCTGTGCTCTCAAGAGAAGGACCCACCTTGGATTCATTACCGCAAACAAGCCAAGTGGAGACAACCTAACTACCAGGGGAATCCGCAGAATAATGAGCATGTGATATGCTATGGTCATGAAGGCCGGCGGAGCTATGCGGAACAAGATGGCCATAGCACGAAACGGTGCTACCAATACCAGAGACTTGACGCACCGATATGAGTGGGGCTGGCCGTTGTCAGTGCTCGGACGTTATCGTTGACAAGTCGAATGGAAGGCGACCGCCTCCGACGTTACGTACAAGATAGGAGTCGCTGGGGTCCTTGGGATGCCGACCTTCATTTGGTATTCATCGCACTCTTGGCCATGACACGTCCTGTTGGGCGTTGTCTTCTGCTGTGGAATGTGGCAAGCAAGGTGGCAGGGAAGCTGCAGCTTGTCCGCGCCGAGTCCCCGGAATGAGTGAAGACCTGAGTATATGAAGTGCGTGCGTTGGGTTCCTGCCCAGTTTCGGACTATGTTCACGCCATGTCCCTTCCTCACCGTACCCGCACCGGGGCACCACTGTCCCGCTTCCCACAGCCAGTCTCAACGGTTCGGACACAGAGTCGTGTACTTCACCTCCTAGTCCCAGGTGGCCGTCGAGCCCCATCCGCCCATACTCTCCCTTGACCCCTCCCCGCCCATCTTACCTCGTCAATACACGCAATAGACGCTCCTGGTCTGCTGCAGATACCCTACCGGACTTCCCTCCTTCTGTCTCTGAACGTGCTCCCACCCCCCCGACCCGCGCAATCAGTCCCCAAACATACGCCCGTGCTCACTCAAGCGCGTCCAAGTACCCCTCTGTTGAGTCGGATATCCCCCCTGCTATTGCAACTGTCGGACAGATGTCTGCGCCTTACCTCCGTGACAGCGGTACTCCACCACCTGACGCCACCCCCTTGCAAAGGCTTCCCCGAGCACCGCCCTCCGCATTTCATTACCCATTTCAGGTCTCTGGAGGCAACACAGACCCTGGCATTTCTATCCCGGGGTTGGGCTATCCTTCAGGCCGTTCCTCGACGGAATCCCTCCATGGGGCCTACAACTCTGCAGCCCCCACCAATCCCCGCCGCCTTACGCAGGCACTATCTTCCCATGGCTCGCACACCATGCTCCGCGCGAGTCCAGATGGCGGCTCTTGGGTTGACCATGATCTCGACCGTCCTTATCCCCCCTTCATGGCCCAAAGTGTCGGGTCGCAGCCAAATCGTAATAACGACCCTTCATCTCAACTCCTTTCCAGCAGTTCAGTTATGGCTCCTTTTCGTGCCCCCTTCTTGAGTCCCGCCTCGCGGCCGTCATCCTTGTGGTCCCCGCCTTCCCATGCAACTCATTCTCACACCGCTCTCCCTGCAATCCCGTCGTATGCTGGTTCCGAAATTCCCCCCAAACCCCCACTCCCTTCAACGTTACTCTCGGAAAAGCTCTCCAAAGAAGATAAGCCGTGGCTTTCCGAGCAGCCAGACGGTCGCACTCGCGCTAGCCGTTGGGTCACTCTTCTCATGCTCCTCCTTGGTGCTTGCGGTGCTGGCTTGCTCTGCTGGGCTGGGTACCGGGACGCAGGAAAGGCTATGATCGATCCAAAGCAGTTGTGCCTCGTTATGGAGGATACTTTCGAAAGCCTGGATGTTGATAACGGGGGGACCTGGACGCGTGACGTGGAAATGAGCGGCTTCGGGTGCGTATCATACCCTTTTGTAGAGCGTTTAGGGATCAGAACACCACGTCGTTTCCCTGCGCAGGAATGGCGAGTTTGAAATGGCCACTGCGCTCTCGGACAACTTATTTGTGCGCGACGGTCAGCTTTACATCAAGCCTACTCTCACCTCGGACACACTATCAGATCCGCAGCAAATATTCGACGGAGGTAAATACACACTTCAAGGCTGCACGACTCTCAAGACCAATGCCTCAGCTTGCTCTGCATCATCCAGTAATAGGAATGGCGCAACTATTCCTCCAGTGATGAGTGCTCGCCTCAGCACCAGGGGGAGCTATAACATTCGTTACGGTAAAGTCGAAGTTGTCGCGAAACTTCCCCGTGGCGACTGGCTCTGGCCTGCGATTTGGATGGCTCCTCTGAGTTCGGCGTATGGCCCGTGGCCTCTTAGCGGCGAGATTGACGTGTGTTCTGCCCGAGTTAATTTATATTTGATGGAGATATACTAAGAAATTTATTCATAGATCATGGAGGCTCGCGGAAATAGCCCCTCATATCCCGCCCAGGGTGTAAACGTCGTCCGCTCAACTCTGTCCTGGGGTCCCCTTCCGAGTCTCACCGCGCGTTTATTTGGTTGGCAGTCACTCAAGCGCTCCACCTACGCGCAACAGTTCCATACGTACACGCTCGAGTGGACTGAGAACTTCATCAAAATTTACGTTGACTCGCGACTAGAGAATATGGTTCAACTTCAGATTGACCAGAAGCAGCAGAGGAACGGTGGTTTTTTCTGGAAGCGTGGGAACTTCCCACTCACTGCGCATAACAACACCGCAGATGAGATCGTTGTCCACAATCCATGGACTACAGCGACGGTTGAAAACGCAACCAATGCAGCACCATTTGACCAACGTGCGTCCCGGCGCTTGGCGCACTAATCGAGACACTGAAATAGATGATACACTATTTCTGTAGCGTTCTACTTGATCCTCGATCTTGCTGTTGGCGGGACGAGTGGTTGGTTCCCAGATAAACTGGGCGACAAGCCCTGGTTTGATGGTTCAGCTTCTGCGATGCGAGACTTTGCCAGCCAACAAAGTGCTTGGAGTGCCACCTGGCCAGATAATGACGACGACCTATCGTTTAGAATGTACGTTTTCCGGGGGTGCCATTCTCCTCGCTTCGCTGACGGATTGTGCAGTAACTCCGTACGGATGTGGAACTTCTGTTGAACTCTCGCCACTTATTGGGGTCATGTTTGAACGGTAGCGATAATTTCAGTTACCGTGGCTCCGACCCCAGATGGACATTCTTGAGAGAGCGAGATATTTTTCATTCATTCCTGGCACTCACACCGTCATTACTTTTTGCGCTCACTAGTCATCCTGTAGTCTTCGCGGCTCTGCTTTCCTGGATCATGCATGATTGCGGGGATTATCTCGGTTGCTATCGTCACTCGCTAGGTGCTGTATGCTCGCATTTTATGCCCTTGTTTAGGCAGAGGGACTACAGGATGCGTTTTTGGGGCGCCAGTTACATTGCATGACCATACTGAACCCAAGGCGTTTTTTTTGGCCTGAATTTTGCAGCTCAGAGATTAGAAACGCTCGGAAATGTTCCCGACAGGACAATGAGCCACTCACGATCGGCACTTCGTATAGAGACCCCTACATGGCTCAACACGCGTCGAGGTGGGAGGACCCTAACCCCATTTTCACTGCACCGGCAATCGGCGGCCTTTACCACCACACTTAAAGAGAGCAAGCCAGACTGTGAACGATGCACGTTATCAACACGACTTCGGCCTGGTTTTGATGAACCCCGTTCAACGTTGGGTTCGAATCAATAGCTTGCAACTCGCACTCCTCTCACACCTTGTATTGTTGCACCTGCCCTCTCTAGCTGGCCGTAAACCGGGAGTTGGTGAGTATGCGGACAACGTGCAATTTAGAGATGCCAGAACATCAGTAGTAGGATACTGTCAATGACGGATTAAATGTACTACAAGTATCCAGTATCTTGCATACGTTCGGTTGCATTTAGTGATCCGTCACTCGTCCTGGCAATTTCGGCCATTCATGCTGTTGGTAGTTTATGATGGGAATTCGTGCTCGAGCTCTAGGGCAGCAGGCCAATGATAAGGCAAAGCGTTGTGTGATGGTTCCTTCGTAGCATTTGCAGCTAGACCCGTGTGGAGTGTGCACGCCTCACGAAACGAGTGCATATTCATTCGTTGCAATTACATACTAGTCCATGGCCAATTTATACTGCGTTCTACAGTGCTAATGTTATATTCATAGTTTCAGGTATGCTGTTAGAAACCTCTCCAGATAATAAGAGCCCCCTTCGCGTAACTTCGATTTTACTTGGTTCCGACTCTATCCAGTGCTCCTCCTCCATTATACCCTGATCGAAAACAAAGTGTCACGCGGACGCGCGGTACGCATCCAAGACCGTATTGGCCACCGCGCTCCTCGGGCACCTCCTTCCGGTCCAGAGCTCAAATTGCCTGTAGCCCTGCTCGAGAAGCACTTCTATCCCCATGACCGAGTGCCACGTGCGGCCAGCCGCCGTTGTCTTGGCGGCCAGACTCAGCAGCGGCGTCTCCGCGGGCTTGTAGGCCATATCGACGACGACGCCGGCGGCCGCACTGAACAAGGACGAGGGGAGGAAGAGGGCGTCCCGGACGCCCTCTTCCGTCGTCGTTGCCGATGCTGGCACGGTGGAAACGATGACGCTCGGCGGGGGTCCTTGCAGGGATGTCAAGTCGAGCGTGTCGAGGAGCTCGACGTGGGCGCCCGGGATAGCGTAGACGAGTTCTTCCGCGCTCCGCCTCGTGCGGTTGAACAAGTAGATTCGCGCCGCGCCGAGCGCGTGCAAGGCGTAGATGGCCGCGCGCGCGGTGCCCCCTGCGCCGATGACGAGACTGCTCTCGATCTTGTGCAAAGACGGCGGTAAGCGAGCCTGGACGACGTTCCGGATCCCTATCCAGTCCGTGTTATCACCAAGAAGGCTCCGATGACCGTGCTCATCCGTCTGTGGTATGACGGTGTTTACGGCTCCGATGGCCTCGGCTTCGGGGGTAAGCACGTCGAGATACGGCATGATGTCACGCTTCAACGGAATTGTGACGGATGCACCACCGAAATCGTCAAGCGAGAGGGTAGAGCGCACGTCCATGTCGACAACATCGGTTTCGGCGCGCTCGTAGGAGTGCGGTAGGCCGAGAAGGTTGAATCCGGTATTGTGCAGAGTCGGGGACATGGAATGCGCGACTGGCTTTCCGAAAATGAAGAACCTCTTAGCAGGGAGCTGCCCGATCAGGTTTAGAGCAGTTTGGATTTCGACGAAGGATAGCTGGCCAGGAGCTGCCCGCGTCGGCAGAAGAGGGTGCGTCACGGGAGTGAGGGTCGTGTTGAGTATTCTAGATAGCTGCCCATGAACGCCCATATTAATAGCAATTATTGGTTTGGCGTCCGCTGCAGAGCTTGCCCGTGTGACGAACCGTTGAAGCGCCATGTTATCGTCGAGCGTGTTCGCTTTGCCAACGATCTTCACGATGTCCCCGTACGCTTTTGCTACCTCGAGGGTGGCGTCCACAGACGACGAATCCCACTTCATGTTTCCACTCCAATCGTGCCAAGACGCCACAATCTTCGAGTTTCCTTTACGTGATATCAGGTCCCGGAGGTTCTTCTCTGGCCAAGATATTTCAACATCCACATATTCGACACCCAGTCTCAGGGCCAAGTGGAATAGGTCGAAAGCTTCTTTTAAGGACTTGTCGGGGAAGGCACCTCCCTGGGATAGTGTCCGGACGGTATATACTATCGGCAGTGAGGATACCCGACGAATGCCTGCGACTTGCTCGGCGACGTAACTAAGGGGAGGGATGTGCGGGCCGGCGGTATCGAACTGGCTTGGAGTTCGGAGAAGGTCTACACGAAGTTCGATGGCGTCTACACCGGCTGTAAGTTGCCCAAACTTGGCCAACGATGGAGTAACGTCAGGGAACGTCAGCGAAAGGAAATATGTGCGGTGGCCACGCAAGAGGATAGGGGCGAGGTTCGCCTTCTGTCCGGTTATGTGACCAAAGAAACGCGCGGTCTCATCCCGGATGTTAAAGACTTCGACAGCGCGATGTGGCGAGCCTTCGCCTGCGGAAGTGGTTTCAGCGGGCGCGGCTGCGGCGACGCTGTTCACAAACTCGAAGCTGGAACACTCTGCGAACCACGGCTCGCGCCTTTTGAACACGTCGACAATGGGTTCGCCGTAGGCCGGCCGACTGGACTCTGCCTCCAAGTACGCGACAATTTCGTGTACCGGGCGCGCGACGTGAACGACAGGTCGATCCCGAGCATAAGCCGTGAGGATTTCTCGCGCCGCAGGGGTCTCGACGATGCCTCCACCAAGACTGATGATATGGCGTGAAGGGAACTGGGCGAGTAATTCTTTGAGCAAATCGAGTTCGGCGGCGCGGAATGCCGGCCAACCATGCTGCTGGACGTAGTTGCGAAGCCCGGTGGGGAATTTCTGTTCGAAGAAAGCGTCCGCATCAATGAAAGTCCATCCCAATGTCACAGCGGCCAATTCTCCGATGAAGGTCTTGCCCGAGCCGCGCATCCCGATGATGACCACAGACGCAGCAGCATCTTGCTCAGTAGAAGCGTGATCAGCGGCCTGGTGGAGCTCGACGCCCTCAACCTTGAGACCGATCTGCTGGCGCTCAGCAAGCGTCCATAAGATAGGGACGAGACGGCTTACCTTGTTTTCCAGGTCATCCCACCAGTTTGGCCATGTCTTTTCTACACAGCGTTTTTCTTCGATGACTGTCTCATTGACCACGGACCCGAGGACGCTGAATGCCATCGCGACGCGGTGGTCATCATAGCAATGGACACTGACGCCACGTTTGAGTTCAGCTATAGGCCTGCCATATACCTCGAGGCCGTCATCCAACTCCTTAGTTTCTACCCCGAACTTCGCTATACATGCCCAGGATCAAGACATGAACGAAACGACATGGCGGTGGAAACATACCAAGCTGGTCTATCATAGCCCGAATGCGGTTGCACTCCTTCACTCTCTGGTTGGCGATGCCCACGATCCTGGTCGTCGTCAGTCGGCTATCATCCCCGAGTTCCCGGGCCTTAGCAGGTGAAGTAGCAGCCACTGCAGCGAGCACCGAGGCCGTGAGAAACGCGTCCGTCATGGGCTCCATGTCGATCAAACCGAGAGATTTGAGCTGGCCGATCGGCGGGCCCTGCACCGTCGTCTCCGTCGCGGTCTGCGTGACGGTACACCCCATCGGTTCCAGGACTTCCTTCGCGAAGCGCGCATCCCCTTGCAGAGAGGCGGACCCAATATTTGGTATGGTACAAGACGAACCCGTGATGGCTGCGATAGCGAGAGGGTAGGTTGCGCTGCTAGCATCGGATTCGATACTGTAGTCTGTCGGGTTGCGATACACTGCCTTGGGAATGTTGTACACGTCCAGGGCGCGGCCAGTGGCCCGATCGACCTCGCGCACGACCTCGACCCCAAAGGTGCGCATCATTTCAATTGTCATGTCGATGTAAGGTTGCGAGATGACTTGGCCGCCTGTCAGTTCGAGGGTAACCGGTTCCCCAGCATAAGGAGCACAAAGCAGGATGGACGAGACGTATTGACTGGACACGCTCGCAGCCAACTTGATCCGCCCGCCCTTAAGGCCAGCGGGTGCGATTGAGAGAGGGAGACAGCCTTGCGACTCGAGGTACTTGATCTGGCTGCCGTTGGCACTAAGTGCGTCAACGAGGGGGCCGATGGGACGTTGCTTCATCCTCGCATTGCCAGTGATGACGGTGGTGTCAGGCCCAGTCTCGGACGGCTGGACGAGTGTGCAAACAGTGGTCAAGAACCGAGCAGCAGTACCGGCGTTTCCGAGGTATATCTGCTTGCCCTTGGGTGGCACAGACAGCGACCCTTGTCCACCGTGGACAACGAGTGTCTCTCCACCATCTTCCCATTCGAAAGTCGCACCCTATTGAAAGGTGTTAAGGGTAAGGCGATACAAGGCACCGGAAAGCCAAGCACGGACCTTGAGCTCATGAAGAGCGGCCATCATCACTTGCGTGTCATCGGAATGCAACAGGTTTCGTAGCCTGCAAGTACCGCTTCCGAGGGCAGCCAACACAAGAGCACGGTTAGAGATGCTCTTCGAGCCTGGGGTGGCCATGCTGACTGGACTCTTCGTCGGCACTCCAGGAACGACCTTGGCAGCCTCGGCGAGTGTCTTGCCGATGACGGGGTCCGCAACGACCTGGCTTTTGCTCCACCGTCTTGCCGATGGTGGCGAGGAGCACGATCTTCTTCTCAGGTCCGCTGTTCTTCTTGTCGATCCGCATGATGTCGAGCAGGCGGTCGACGGTGAGGAGCCTCGAGGCGGGGAGGCTCGTGATGCGCGGATCCGACAGCGAGACAGGCAGATTGTAGCTCTTCAGGCAGCGCGTGAGGCGCCCGACGCCCACCTGTCCAAGGTGCCCGAGCTGGCGTGACACCTCGGCCTCGAGGATCATCCCGACACTGATGCACTCGCCGTGCAGCACGCTGGGCGTCAGCACGGCTTCGATCGCGTGCCCGATCGTGTGGCCGAAGTTGACGAGGTTGCGCAGCCCGGTCGTTTCGCGCTCGTCGTTGGTGACTATATGCGCCTTGACGGAGATCGAGCCGACGATGACGGAGAGGAGCAGCTCCTGGGCGGCGGAGCGCGTCGCCTTGGTGCGCCCGGAATGATTCACGCTCGGTGTCTCGATGGCGGCAACGATCTCTGCCGGTCGCGACTCGAGGGCGGCAAAGTCGGCCTCGTTCCAGATCGCAGCGGTCTTTCGAAGTGTGGAAGGGCGATCAGTGACCGCGCTCGTGATGAGTAGAGGGGACACGTGTGAGAGATAAGCGCACCTTGACCACCTCGGCCATGCCATTCGAGAATTCGCGCGCAGGGAGGGTTTCGAGGAGCGCGGCGTCGATGAAGATGTACTCGGGCTGCCAGAACGCGCCGATGAGATTCTTCCCGTGTGGGGTGTCGATCGCGGTCTTTCCTCCTACGGAGGAGTCGACCATGGCCAGGAGAGTGGTCGGGATCTGCACGAAACGCACGCCGCGCATGCTGCGGCCGGATTGAGCTTACAAAACCATGAGACAGTAAGGGAGGAGAACGATAGACGCACAACGTCGCGGCGACAAATCCGACCAAATCTCCAATGACGCCTCCACCGAGCGCAAGGACCACGGTATCGCGGGTGCATTTGTTCAGCAGGAGGAAGTCTTCGATCACAGCCTTACCCTCGCGGCTCTTTGAAGTTTCCCCTGGAGGGATCGCGTGTGTTAGGAAACGTGAGCGTTTACCCGATCTGCTAAGCTCTTCTTTAAATCCATTTTGGAAGGCGTCGAGGTGTAAGTGTGCTATGTTCGTATCTGATATAAGGACATAGGTGGAGGCGGGGAGTGTCTCGAGGACAGTGCGAGCGATGTAGGGGACAAGATGAAAGCCGCAATGAATGGACTCTTTGCCAAGAATAGAGACTTTGTAGACATCTGTCTCCGCCATGACGAGAGCAGTGGAGGGGAAATGAAAGGTTTGGGGATTGCTGGCCATTCGGGTGGACGGTAAATACTCTGCGGTACCCGTGGGAATCGGAACGCTGACCGCGAAAGACGTCCGACGGGCGAGGAGAGCCATGATCATCGGGAAATATCAAAATGTGTCCATGTAGGAGAAATCAAGTCAATAGACAAACAACGATCTACTACCGATAAACCCCGCTGCGCTCTATGTAGTTAAAATGATTGGACATAAGGTAGGTGAGGTGAGGTCTATAGTCATGAGAGGGAATCCGAATCCGAGGGTCATCGGTCAGAGGCTGCACCGCCTCGCTGCCGACCATCTCCGGATGATGATATACTTTTTAATCTCGGACAAGATCACTGAAACAGCATCAGTGGGATGACATCGGTAACCGATTAGCCGCATACCGTCCAAAGAGTTTCACTTTCAGCCAATCAGTGGCGACCAACACGCGGTTCCGCAGGGAGAAAAGTGTACTTAAATAAGCACTCCGCCAGAACAGGAATGTCGCAACGCCCCCGGAGGCAAACTACAGACATGATTTAAGAACTGGATCTATGATCGTTCACAATCTCACCTTGTGGTGGAAGAACTCCAAGTCGGCAATGGCTTTTTCTGAGCCAATGTACGCGAGTGAGCCCTGGTGCGAGTAGTGGAAAGGCCTCAAGTTCTCCAGTTTCGTAAGTTGCTTCTCCAGGCCATCTGTGCTGGCACCCTCTTGCTTGGCAGCCGTAACCTGCTCCAGCAGTGCGTCACGCTTCGCAAGCTGTTGTAACACCCGCGCAAGGTAGGCCCCTTGCTGCGACGCGACTTGCGCTGTCGGTGCGTACTGTGTGGAGGTACAGTCACCTAGGGCAAAGATGGTGCCGTCTGTACCCGCCATACGGAGATGATCTTTGACCGACGAATCAACCGAGTTTCATAGCACTTTGAGAAGGGGAGAATCGCCTCACCGTCAACGGTGATGCCACGTTTATTCTTCTGAGCATCAGGCAAACGCGACATGAGGTCAACAGACACCGCCCGTGCCTTGTTCCCCCCAGCCCACACAATCAGACCAATTGGCACTTCCTTGATTGTCTTATCCGGCATCTGCAACACGACGCTCTTCTCCTTAATCTCTTTCACCATCGTGCCTGTCAGGATGTCGATTTTTGACTCTTTGAAAGTAGATACGGTATAGTCAATTAGTTCTCTGCTGAACATAGGCAACACTGAGGGCAAGGCCTCGATAAGAGTGATCTTGATTTTGCTGGAAAGCTCGGGATACCAGGATTTGAGGTCATCCTACAAAAGATAAGATATAGAAAGCGAACAAGCATGAAACCGCTGACCTCGAGGAAATCATGTATCTCCCCGCTACCAAGAGGTTAGATAAAAATCAATTGAGACTGCTGCATAACCAACCTAACTTCAATTCCGGTTGGCCCGCCGCCAACAACGACCTGGTCTTTATCAACAACCGCTCGTGGGGTCCGAAGACAGCGCTTACCATGTGGAGCAGACGTTCAATCTCCTCGTCCCTTTGACCAGGAAAGCCGGCCGACTCGACGCCTGATGCAGAGATGAAATCTCGGTAAGCAAAAGGTATGGTCGCTAATACGTACAATCCATGAAGCGACGCTTGAACTAAGAAAAACAGTTGGAATTTCGGCATATACTTGGACTCGAGATAAGTACTTACTTTCTCAGCATCCTGAATTTCCTTCATAAAACATGCATGCTCCTTGACACCCGGGATCCCAAATGTTTGTGTCTCGGCGCCGACAGCATAGACAAGGTAATCGAATGGTATCGTGGTTGAGGAAACCTCGCCTTGAACTTCCGTCTCATCTGGGCGCTAGAGTAAGAGACATCATATATCCGAGTATGAAGGACCCGCACCGGCAAAGGTTATGGTTTTCGCGATGGGCTGCGGCTCAAATTAGGACATTATGAGACGAAAACTCGTGAACACAGACATCGACAGATTTTGCATCGGCCTCAATGACGGTGACCTTTCGATCCTTGTGACGTGTCAGGTAGCGAATAGCTTGGCTTGCTGATGAGCTCGAAGGACGACAAACTAAGAAGCGACAACTCACGTTGCAAGATAGAGTTGCTGGCCAGTGTACCGACCGCTACACTTGGCAACAGCGGGGTGAAGAGAAAGAAATTGCGAGGGCTGATGACAGTCACGTTATATTCGGACGTATCAAGATTCTTGAGGAAGGCAGTGGAGGCCCATCCGCTACCAACGACGACAACGTTCTTCTTCGAAGGGTCGTGTGGAAGCTGTGGGCCAGGATTCCGCTCCCTTTGAGTGATATAGTAAAAGGCACCGGCGGAGGTCACGACGGTGATAAGGGTCACTCTTCCGATAGTTTGAAGGGCACGACGCCATCTGGAGAGCTCTGGGTGGGGAGGTGGAGGTGGAGGTGAGGACTACAATGTAATGAGCAACCGCGAGACTAGACGTGAGGCCATGAAATGCTCACCGGAGTGGTGGGCGGAGTGGAGAACATTCTACGAAATGCCGGGGCGTGTCCAACAGCCAGTGCGCGCTGTCTTGATAAGGGACGGGACAACGACCGAGATATGGTCGTGCGAACTACGAAATGACGTTGAGAGAAAGATCGAAAACTGGGATATGTCAAGAGAGACGAGGAGAACGTACGGTAAGGAGAAGGCATGTTGAAGTGAGGAGAGAGAAGGAAAGAACAGGCGAGACAAGTTTTATGTGATGGATCGGCTAGCATACACCCGGCGGTGTCTCACAGCCACTCTAAAGCGTTACCGTAATTGTCAAACTCGGGATGATGTCATGTGCTACGGTTCTTTTACACATCCGGGGCTAATAGTCGTCGTCGTCGTCCTCCTCGTAACTTGGCCCTGATCATAATCGTCATCTTCTTGTCCACCATCACCATCGTCCTCGCCTCCGACATCCTGAGGATAACTGAGCTCTTCACCGTCATCGTCTCCTGGTTCGCTGCCAACGTCGTCGCCCTCTTGAAGATAGGGTTCTTGACCATCGTCATCTTCTTGCTGCTCGTAGCCAGTACCAGCATCCTCACTTCCCTCTGGATAGAATGCCTCTTCTTCACCCTGTTCACCGCCAGCGTCCTCGAGGTACGGCTCTCCCTCTTCTTCATACTGTTCACCGCCAGCGTCCTCGCCTTCCGAGAGGTACGGCTCTCCATCTTCGCCACCATCCCACGCCGGCTCCTCGCTAGCGTATTCATACACTCCAGTGCCGAGGGCGTAATCACCGGCCTCTTGCTCCTCTTGCCCTCCGTCATACCCAGGCTGGTCTACCACACCTCCAGAGTCCTTTGCTATGTATCGTTCATTGCCATCGGAGCTGGGTGCGACATCTCGATACCATCCATACTCCTGATATCCGGGGTGCGCGGTGGTATCAGGGAAAGGTTGGCCCTGAACATGTGGTGTCTGGAGGTTATAACCCTCTCCGTGATTCACTTCCATCTGTTGAGGTACCGAATCTCGATGCCATCCATACTCCTGATATCCGGGGGGTGCGGCGGCATAAGAGTAAGGCTGGTCCTGAACATATGGGGTTTGAAGATTATAACCGTTTCCGTAGTTCACTCCCTGTTGAGGCACCGAATATTGCCCACTTGGAGGCATGTGCCCGCTGGGACCTGTATGGCCTAGACGCAGAGGCTGAGTAAAACAAATTAGCTACTGGGTCGATCACTCACTTTGTTTTGGGTGGGTTGGTGGTCGCGAGTTGGGTGCAGGATGGCCACCCGTACCTCCGACCTTCTTGCCACCAGGCTTTGGGTCAGTCTTGACCGGCTTGGCCTTTTCTTTCGATCCGGACGTCATGAATCGCTTTAAGGCTGTCCCTGCGTTTTCCTTGATAGCGCTTGCAATGCCCTGGGTAAGACTTCCTCCCACCACGCCGGCCAGTTTCTTCAAAAGGGCGCCGTCCTGGACGCAGCAGCTGTAAGAGAACACTTTGATAGGAAGTTCGAACTCACTATTGGGGCTCCTGATCCTCCTCTATTTTTAGATGAAAAGGCTTCTGCGATATCCTCGTTCGCATCGGCAATGGTAGCATAGAACACACGGTTTGAAGCCAAGCGTGACTCTATTTGCGCAAGGGTATCAATGTGCTTGCCGGGATGTTGCACCGCCTGCTGAGAGAGTACACCAATCAGGTCTTGTCTCAGCCTTGCAATTCGTTCTGCAAAGGTCTTAAGGTCTCCCTTATTGCTTTCCCAGTTCAGTAGGTGTTCTGTAACGGGTTATGACATCTACTTTTAAAAATACAATACAACGCCTTACTAAGGCTCCCAGGCGTCTTGGTTTCATGGTAAGCTCTGGGTTTGTGCAAATCGGTTAGTGCCAATACGTTTATGAGGTCTCAGACGTACGCGGAAAATCGATTGATTTCCTCTATCAAGGCCTTGTACTGTTTGAGCAACTCGTTGAGGGCATCACCGAGGGATTTAGTCGGTCGAGCCTTGCGATTCAGCGCGCCTAGATGCGCCAAGGCTCTCGCCTGCCAATGCGGCGAAGATCAGATCACAGTTGTGCCCACCAGATAAGTAACGTACCAAATCAAAGTGAAGGACCGCTACCCGTACGTCTTCTCGTGTTGGCCAGCCTCAAACTTGATTATCGCCTTTAAAACAGAGCGCGTTGAGATCGTGTATCGGAACAGTGAAGAGACACGCACAGCAAGGGCGTTGCTGACTTGCTTGCACGGTGGGAACAAGGCACTAAGCCCGCCGAGGAAATTGACGATGTGACGCCGGGTGCGAGGAGCGCACCGACGGTCTCGCTGGCCTTGGAAACACTTTATTTTGATCCGCCTTTGAAAGCTTTGCCCGCTCGACATCTGCTCGTGCAGTCGACATTGCATTTTCGGCACCTTCGATGGTCTGGATCGCTTTTGAAGGATCGCTTCTGTAAGCGAAAAAAGTCAGAATTCGTTTGTTCAAGGGATTTCAAGTACGCGGCTGCCTTGCCTAGCTGGGCTGCGGTAGGCCTGGGGTTGGCGGCACCGGGGGGCGTGGGGTTGGCAGCAGGCTTGGGGTTGGCAGCGGTGGGCTTGCCGGTCGTGGCGCCAGGCCTACCGTTCGAGGCAGCAGGCCGGAGCTTAGTACCAGGTCTGGGATTTGCGGCACCAGCCTTGATGTTAGTAGCACCGGGTTGAGTTTCGCGGCACTTGGCCCTGGGGGTCGGTGGGCACTTCTTGCGTCCATTATCGGGAGCGTTTTGAATGTAGCGCTGGGACATCGTTGCACTCATATACCGGATTGTGATGCGCCAGACGCCAGGAACAGTACCGCATGGAGGATAATCTAGGAGGGGCTGAATACCAATAGATTCATCGACTTTGAGTTCTCGTTCTCCTTCGAGACCTTGAACTTACGGGTACGTGATCCGGCGTTACGCGACTTCCGAATACCTGCCTTGTTATTTTCAGACTAGGGAGATGAATGTGGTTCGATCGGCGCTTATGCCGACATTTTCTCACATAAAAATAATGTTGTAAAAGAAAGTTATTAATAATTATATGTACAGTATTGATAACCAACTTTGATAACTATATTCCGGAAATAGAAAGAGTATTTGTAAGGGTGAGATAACCGGAAGGTTACGTTACGGGAAAGGCCAGGGAATTGAGGAGCCTAAGGTGACTCAGACGGCCAACGCGAGGGCCAACGAGCCATCAGATGCATCAGACTTTTCAATTGTCTCCGACCGAAGAGATCAGTACTAGCCGCCGCATGCGGGCGGTGTGACTAGGTCGATCAGGCAACAAATCGGCTAAATGCAGTGTGAGGTAGAGACAAGTAGTAGATCGAGGAGATGGCCATGGAACAGATAGGTGCAGGCATTGATGTGTTTTCACCCCTTGTGCGCGCTCCGCCCTGGATCTGTCGCACAACGCGGCAAACGCGGCGTTCACATTAATATTTACATTACGAATTGCAGACGCCAATCAAATCATGATAAGGCCATCAAAGATTCGAGTCACAATGTGGTGGGTCTCCCAGCGCGTTGTCAGCTGTTTTTGGGGTGACGTGCTGAGTTGGGCAAAGTGCGAGTTCTGCCGTCCGGCTCTTCTCTTCTCTTCTGTTCCTCGCGCCCGCTGCCGTAGTCCTGTCAATCGGCGTTGCCTTCCTTCGGGCATACATACCATGGACGTAGCCATGGTCACAGGACGCCGAGGCGACTGCATTGCGCATTGCAACCACTTTGGCCGCGGCTTCATGCCATGTTGACATCAGTTCATGTCACATTGGTGAACACCCTTCGTGGATTAGCCTGCTTGGTGGCCATTGCGTCTTTCAGAGATAGTTCCCGTCAAGGTGCCGATGACGGGACCGTCCGGAAGTCGCTTGATTCGTGGACTGATTCGGACGTGGTGCTCGCCTGCCGTTGATACTGTAGTACGGTTATTGTGTCAGGGCTCTTCAACATCTGCCGATGCACCACAGTATTCTGCTGGTCGAGAGCCATTGAGCGTGACTGTGGGGCCCAAGTTGGTCTTTCACGCAGATGCACGGTTATCTATGCGAGGCCCTACCCGAAGAGAGGACGATGTCAACGGCTTGATTCAACAACAAAATAACAGAACAGACTGTTGAGAACCGCGTTCAACAACAGCTTTTTCACATCACACCTTACGCGCATTGTATAGTGCTACATGAAGCACGAAGCGTCACGGTCGGTCCAATCAACAGTACCTCTTTCGATCTCTCCTGCCTGCGTCATCTGCTTCCTCATCGACCCCATTGACCCTGGGGACGGTAACCATAACCATCGTCATACCCATACTCGCCTCTTTCCACCCCTCTTCCCGCCCCATAGTTTTCGTCGTCTTGGCCATCGTAACCTTGTTCATCCTCACCACCTTCTAGGGGCTCCCCGACGGGGTAATCTTGCTCCTCGTCGGACGCCCCTGGGACTGGCTCATGCTCCTGCGTTTCGTCATCGTATCCTTCTGGTTGGTCCGCCCCACCATCGAATTCATCTACTGCCTCTCCTTCTCCATCCTCATAGTTGTGGCCCACGTCTCGGTAGCCCCCATGCCCTTGAGCTCCATAGTACGTGGCGTTGCCCGGGTATGATTGATCCTGACCATGATCAAGGGATCTTTGTCGATTATAACCGGTTTCATGGGGTAGACCTCTCTGTTGAGGTGCCGAATTGGGGTTGACGTTGTAGCCCCCATTCCCTTGAACTCCATGGTATGTGGCGTTGCCCGGGTATGATTGATCCTGACCATGATCAAGGGATCTTTGTCGATTATAACCGGTTTCACGGGGTAGACCTCTCTGTTGAGGTGCCGAATTGGGGTTAACGTTGTAGCCCCCATGCCCTTGAACTCCATGGTATGTGGCGTTGCCCGGGTATGATTGATCCTGATCATGATCAAGAGATCGATTATAACCGGTTTCACGGGGTAGACCTCTCTGTTGAGGTGCCGAATTCGGGTTAACCACAGGAATTGACCCGCTAGTAGCTGGTTGATCTAGACACAGGGGCTGAATGAGCACGTCAAGTTAAATGAATCGCTCACTCACTTTGCTGTGCGACACCAGAGGTGTCCGTTGTATCCGCATTGTCTGCGGCGTGGCCGCCCTCATCTCCCTCCTCCGAGGACCACTCATCCTCGGAGTCCCATTCGCTCTCTTCGAAGTCCTCCAAGTCAGTGTCAAATTGCTCCTTGCGATATTTCTGACAACAAATGTCCTGGGTCCAGCACTGCGCCTGACAGTTCATGATGGGAAGACGACCTACTCTGTAGTAATCTTGGAGCAGACCGTTGGCGTAGTACCGGATCTGCGTATCGACATCCATGCGTTGGCGACGCCAAATCTTCTTCAGGTCGGCAATGCGTACTTCCATAGCTTCCCTTAACACCGTGGCACTTGATATCGCTTCTTCAACAACCTCTTGGGATACATCTGGCTTGCTCATGAGCCACAAATGTCGCGATACCAACAGCGATGCGAGAGGGCAAAAGGTCTGGTATTGTAAGGGTGAGTGTCTGCGCGTTAAGGCAACGCAATCACTATACCGCCTCGACGCGATCGCTACCTGTGACTGCCGCAAGTACTGAGTAGTCGATCCTAAAGTTAACACTCTTGAGCCGTGTCTTAATCTCGTTCTCGTTTCGGGTTCGTAGCTCTTCGCGTAACCGGTCCATTTTCATCTCCGCAGAAGGATCGAGCTCGCGGATAGAGTAGAGGCTGTTGACAAAAACCTTCATGCGCTCCTCGGTCGCCGAGAGATACGAATCAATAAGATCAGCGCGAGGACCTCCTCCGTCCTTAAGTTTCTCGAGCTGCGTGTAAAACTTGAGGATACGTTCTCTGTACCTGCGCAAATGTTAGAATTTGAACGACGGCACAGCAGAAGGTGTGACAAACAGCTGATTGTCTGCATCCCAGCCATATGCCCAGCTTTTGCAATGGTTATGAATGTTCGTGTAAACCAATAAAAGAACATACTATGCGACCCATTGCGGCACGGTCCACTTCTCAGGCTTTCTGCGCATGAATTCGTTGATTTCCTCAATGGATACGTAGCCGCTAGCATCTGCATTGTGTCATGAATTTCAGGGAGACAATTCACACCAACTCATGACGTTACTCTCACCATCATCGATGGCATCGCCGATGGCTTCTCGCATTTCCAGTCAACGTGTGCAACCATTTGCAGAAGCGGGTGCTTACCAGGATGGACTATGCACGCGACAGGTAAGCCATTGCGCAAATAGTGAATTAAACCACGCACATTGTACTTTGGAGATTATGTTTCTGGTCCAGGAATCTTCGCGTTCCGCACGGTGGTGCTCCGTCTTATACTTCTTGAATTGTATATTGAAGTGATAATTGATCCCATCAATGAGCTGCCGACGTTTCACGCTAGATTCTTTTGAGGCCTTGCTCGGGGTAAGCACTCTACTTGGAAACGCTACAAAGATACTCACAGTGTCTAAGTTATTTCGTGAGCCGCAAGTGCGATAAATATCTTGAACGTGCAAAGCACTCACTCTTCCAAATCTCCTTCACCTCAGGGTCGTGAATGAGCTCATAAGGACCTGACTTCAGCTCATTTAGAATAGCATCTTGCGACTCGCTGATCCGTTGCTCCAGAGCGAACCGGTACTTCAACATAAACGAAGCACTGTGGCAGTGATGAGCCAAATGTTGGACGGCTCCATGAAGAGCTTTCGTAACTTACTAGCTCTGCTTGAAGGTCTCTTCTGCGCCTTCCTTGACTGCCCTTAAGATGCTTGGGGTGAGTTTCTCGCCTACTGTTGAGGCCAGTTGCTCCAAAAGACGGTCGTTCTAAGTCCAGCCGAATTATGTGAGCAGATCCAAGGGGGCACTCAAACTCTGCGCTTACCGTCCGGACTGCTTCTTCACCTCCGTGACTAGATACGAAAGCTGATGCACTGTCCTCCGTCCCATCGCTGACAGTAGCATAGAATTTGTGGCTTGTGGCCAAGCGTGCCTCTATGCGCCGCAGAGCTTCGGTATGCGTGCTCAACACCAGCACAGCTTGCTGGGACAGCAGGGAGATCAAGTCATTCTTGAGCGCCACCAGTCGATCGGTAAAACCTTGAAGGCTGTCCTTGTTACTTTGCGAGTGCAAAAGATGTTCTGTGAAGTTGTGTCACGATATCATGCCGAAAGTCATAGTTAGGTGGGATCTCACTGAGTTTGGACGTGAGCGCCTTTGACTCGTAGTAACCCCTGGATTTGAATAAAAGCCAGTGAAGGCGATTGTTTATGTCTGTCTAATGGACGTACTCGCAAAATTGACCAAACTCTTCCATCAGGGTCTTAAAACGCTGCAGCAAGCTCTCGAGAGGGCGAGCGAGGGTCGTGGTGGCTTGAAAACCGGGCTTGAGCGTACCTAGATTCGCCAACGCTGTTGCCTGCGATTGCGGAGAGGATCAGATGGCTGTAGCATCGCTGGGCTAATGGCGTACAAAGTCCAAAAACAGGAGTGCGACGCGCACGTCGTTATCGCGCCGGTCCATCTCAAGCTTGACTAGGGCCTGCGGATAGTTGGATCACAAGGCGAGGAAGTAGCAAGGAAGGCACGCACAGCAAGGGCAGTACCGGCAGCTACGCATGGCGGGAAGAAGGCACCGATCCCGTCGAGCAAATTGGCTACTTGGGAAGCAGGCTCGAGGAGCGCATTGACTATCTCACTGGCCTTGGAGACGACCTTGTTTCGATTCTCCTTTGAGACCCGCGCCTTCTCAACGCTCGTGCGGGTCTTTGACATCACAGCTTCCGCATACTCGATGCTTGCTGTCACATTTTGATAAACTTCATCTGGTATGGTGGCGTCAGCTGAGTTCACAACTGAAGTTGGGAGGTCGAGTGCTCGATGCTCACCTAGTTGTTGTACATCCGCCATTTTCACCGAGGACAGTAAGGCTTTTGGATGATGGTTGATTTTGTACGGGTGTGTCCTTTGTAATTTCCTGAGATCGACGGGGGTTGGTGTCGTTCCATGGCACTTCAATAAAAATGGATCCCTATCTGACAGTAGACGCCATCAAACAGGTGCCGATGTGTAAGCATGACGACGGCAATCTATTGGGGTTCTACTTCGAAACGATGCAATCTATTCGCGGATCAACGTATTCAAGCCATATTTGAAATGGTGACTCACTCAGCGCCCAGCGTCAACCGTACTGTACTTTCCAAGTCAAATTACTGCACTGAAAACGAGAATTGGGTCATTGTACGTCAAAGACAGCTGATGGGGCACCAACCGGGATGGCCCCCGAATGATCTGATGGTCAGTGTGTGTAGCGCTGGCTTGGGTCATCGTTGCTCTGAAAAAAACACACAAACACGGTATGGTCGCGGCCGCCCACCGGCGCTCACCAAGCGAGAAGTAACCGAACTTGGGACGTGTTCCATCTGAACTTACTTTCTTGACGACAATCCATGCGCAAAGCGGGGACAAAAGACACGTTTGTTTATCCCTTCTGTAATTTCCGCCGTTGGCTGGCGTTAACGAGGCACGCCGTGATTGAAACCACTCCAGTCAGTTATGATGGCAAGCCACACGACGTAAAAGAAGAACATCTTAAAGGGGGTGCATTGGATAAATACATTTTGCGTGATGATGGCAGGGCAAGGGGCATTGCATTGCCTCTGTCCGAAAACGCGATGGAGATACTTGTGTGGAGATTATCATACTGTACAGTACTGTATCGCTTGAACGAGGGTGTCGTTTTCCAGGCGTCGTCGCGTCGCCGTCTCGACTGCGTGGACCGGCCATTGGAGTAGATCCCGATGCATTGGGGCAGTCCGTCACCGGAAGGGCCCCCTACAGATTGCACATTGACAGTCAGATGCCAGCACGTCCTCACTGGTACCAGTTGTGTTGAGATAACACCATAACCTGCCACGAAACTGAGCAGAACAGGGATGCAAATGCTACAGCGCCAAGTCCGTGGCGTTCGATGGCGGAATAAAGCAACGAGTAATAGGGGGCGACTGCAGCCGTAGAGAAGACGGAGTCCTCACTCCTCAGTTCGCAAAGCTTCATGGTTGCCCGTAATTACATTTACGGACGCTCGCACACCATTCGAAATCCCCTTGTTACCATTATCCTGTGCATTGTAGCCGAAGCTTACATTCGTAGTTTTCATCCCTTTCGGCCTCTCGCTGGGGACACTTCCCTCACTGTTCGGCAACTCCGCCTGGCTTCTCGATTTCCCGTGGTCTCATACTGAAGTGTCCGTGCGTCCTTACTTGCTCTGCCTAAGTTCACTGGCGGAGTCATCTGCAGTCCTTGCAACTCTCGTGACGCCGCCCTTCTCGGTTGCCCAGCAGTCCGAGACCGTTGCAGACATCTTTCCCAGATGGAAGGTATTTCCGCCGAAACTGGGAACCCAAACGCAGATGAGTGCGAAGGAGTACAACCCTTTTATCCCCCTCGATGAGAGAGGTTTGGCTTTGAAATTTGCAACCCGGCTTCTGTAATACCACATGTACACTTTTCACTTCGGACGGAAGGCCCTATTGTCGTATTGCGTCTCTATTCAGACGTTACCTCACGCAGCCCTTTCAGTGAAGCATGCTATGTTCTACCTTGGTTATTCCAAGCGCTGCAAGCACGTCACTACCATACCGACAATGTAGCCCTTTGCAGGAGGAACCGTCGATAAGCTTTCGAGTTTGCTGTGCGTTTGCCGTGTCACTTTAGTGTACTTAAATGAAGCTGTATTTTTTCGATCACACTCTCTGCAGTAGGATGGTGAATTCGTGGGTCTCATACCGCAACTAATCCAGTGACCTGGTGCCACATCAGGACAACCTGGCGGAGGATGACGTGTTTTCTCTTTTTGGTTCCATAGACTTGCCATAAGTGACTGTACAGGAACACAAGAAGTATGGGGACCCCGCCTTGTCAGTGTGGATCAACAGGGATGATTCGTTGGGCTCTCGTCTATGTCGGTTGACAACTCGGCGTCATGCATCATGTCTTGTACCCCACGCGTTGACATGCAACCCAAAACTCGTTTCCGCCAGGTTCGCACCAACCCACGGGACCGAGGTCACACTCTGCACACGCAAGGAGTTTTCGAGGCTTGTCTGGATCGATATGAGGGATGAGGTAAGTAGACGGGTTATGTGTCTGAATGTGCGCAAACCTGTGTGTGTAGGCTTTGAAAAGCCGATGTTCTCGAATAACATCGGAGATGGAGTTACAAGCCACCAGTGTGTCTTGTTTGGTGGAGGAGGAAGAGTAGGGAGGTCTGGATGGCCAGCGCCGGCGGGTTCCATCTATGCGAGTGTCACGCCGTCCCTATCGACGCTTGGAAAACGACACGCACCTGCACGTTTTCGCGTTCTTGAAGAACAGCTACGCCTCGCCGAAGGATAATGCTCCCGCAATTCACGCACAACAAGTCATAGCGGTTTGACTTCTGGTCTCCCTTCTCGGAAACATCAAGGATTCCATCTCGAAAAGACGAAAGTAGCTGTCCTTGCCGCAGCAGAGAGGCGCTCTGGCCTTGCAAAGCTTCGAGGAGTCCCGGTGGGATCGTCTGTGTCACAGCTTGGGGGTCACTTGGCTGTTCCAAAGGTACGACCCATTCGAGCTCGAGCCAGGGAATGCCAGCGAAGGATATGTTACTCAGACCACGCGACTTGAAACCAACACGCTCGTAGAACGCAACCTTGTCCTCATGCGCAATGAGGAGGGCGCGTTCATAGGAGCCCGCGGCTGCTAGGCGCCTTTGGTACTCGGCAAGTAGGGCGCTAGCGATACCACGCCTGCGTGCATCGGAGATTACGCACACCCCATGGACCAGCACGGTGCGTGCCCCGGGTACATGGGTAGACATCGACTCAGAAGTGAGGGTGTCCTCAGAGGAGAGCACGCCGTCTACGTAACCTAGGAGGGCACGTTTACCGCCTATCTGAGGTGCAAAAGCACCGAGGAAGAGGTCAGGGCATTTGCCTGACGGAAGCTGAAATGCACAAAGACGTACATCAAGTACGGTTATAATGTATGGCACCTAAACTCACCGCAGCTTCTCGATTGTAGCGGCTTCCTCGGGCGAAAAACCTAGAGACTGTACAATTACGCAGGGGGCGTGAGGAAAGACAGAAGTAGGCTTGCCTTGGGTCTCAAGTTCATGAACAGCATCCACTTCTTCTGCTGAGATGAGGTCAAAAAAGAGGCCTTCAGGCAAAGCAGTTACCGAGGACATGGCAAGGTGTGAGTGTGAAGGTGTGGCGATGACAAATCTAATCTTATCGTGAACAACTAAAATAGGAAACATTGTCCCATGGTCTCATGACTTCAGGGGAACGGAACCTGATCGCGGTTGAAAATGGCGTCGCGTCATAACAACCCCTTGGTTCGTATCCTCATGTTGTCATTTGTGCTCAGACGTGCGCGTTTGCGCCTCCCTGGTACTTTTCGTGTTGTGCAAAGATTACCGACGCATGCAGTCCTGTCCAACCAGCGTCTCACATTGACCTTTCAAAAGAACTTTGCAACTACCACTAATAACCGAAACAAGGAATCTACACCAAGCGTTGAACCCGAACCCGAACCCAAGTCAAAGCCCAGGTCCACGCGCACAAAGAAAACGTCGAGCGCCAAGGTCGAGGGAAAGCGTAAAGTGAAGAATGTCAAGCGTGAAGTAGAGAAGACGACGGAGACGGAGCAAAAGGGCATGCGTCGTCTTTTGCATCTCAATTACCTGTGTTCGGTATTCATGACCCATCATCTTGACAGTTACCATTACGTCCCAAGACCGGCCACCCAAGCCCCCAGTAATTCTTTCGGCCTTTGGTTCTCTGAATGGAGTCGCTCTCAACCCAAGATTGAAGGTCGCCCGAACGCTCACAGTCGTTTGAAGGAGGGCTCTCTGCTATGGAAAGCAGTTTCTGATCACGAAAAGGAGGTCTGTCGTGTCCTAGTCCTAATGCGTTTAAGTGTTCATGTGCCCTGAATGTCCGCACAGCAATACCGAGAGAGAGCTAATGGCTTGCGGGCGGAGTACAAGAAGCACCTTGAGGAGTGGCGCGGGACAGTTGACCCTACCATCCTGAAGGAGATGAATCGTCGCCGGGTAGCTAATGGTAAAACTCGTATCCGGGCCCCTCCAACCGGCCGCCCCTAAATGGGTACACTCGGTATGTGTACGAGTTATCCGTCCAGCGCCAACAGTGTTGAGCAAGATTTTCAGCTTCTCCATGGACGTACGACGCGAGTACCCAGGGACAGAAACAGATCCTCGGGCTCGTTTTAATGCTGTGAACGCATGGATCGGGAGTCAGTGGAAGGCAATGAGTGATACTGAGAAGGCGGTAAGGGCCAGCTTCTTGAACGGTCATCGACGAGGGGCTAAGTGCTTTGGGTCAATAGAAATACACTGATCCAGCGGAAGCCGATTTTGCTGCTTGGCGTGAAAAGCGAGGGGCGGAGAGCCAAGCGAAGCTGAATGGCTAGTTTGTCCCGAGGCCGCGAAGGATAAGAATATATATCTCTTAGGAGCAACTGACGGGACGAATGTTGTTGCTGTTCCTTGGCTCATGAAGTACCTCTACACGTAGCCTAGCCAGCCTCCTTTGGCTTTTGTGCCATTCGGACGAGGTCCCTTCAATAAATATCGTTTCACACTGTCACTGGCAGGGCAAAGTAAGGGCGGTTAGGCCATAGGTGGGGACGATCGAGGACCTAACTTAGTTACCTCGCCAAAGTAAGGCGGAAGAAAAAAGACTCCCTGGCGGGGAGTCGAACCCCGCTCTCGCGCGGCCAGTAAGGATGACAGGCGCGTGTACTAATCCGATATACTACCAGGGACGTGTAATATCGACGCACAAAAACATTGTTGAGAAGTTCTTGGACTTGGCAACTTTTTTCACCGCTTGGATCCTGCCGTCGCAGCTGCCCCCAACATGACCTCCGGCGACCTGTTTTCCTTCCTCGACAATGACAATGACTCTGACTCAGAGCCAACTTCCAGTGCTATGCAGGTCGACAGCGTTACTCGTACCAGTCCGGCGCGTGCTTTCACCTCATCCAACGAGCGATCCACCGTATCCTCGGAACTGCAAACGCGGATAAAACATCCGCCACCGTCACCGCCACCGGAATATGGACCACCCTCTAAAAGGAAGCGTTTGGATGTTCCACCCCCCTCCGCTCTGGCGATGGTAGTTGATGAATTTGACACCGAGGCGAAGCGGGAGGTTGCAGCGAGCGTTGGGCTCACTGGCGCGACAGAGACAGCAGGGTCTCGATTAGAGTTGCGACATCAGGTGAGGCTGCAAGATTCATTCCATGGACCGTTAGCTGACTGCCAGTTCTAGGCTGACAGCGTTACTCGTAGGAGTCCGGCGCGTGCTTTCACCTCATCCAACGAGCGATCCGCCGTATCCTCTGAACTGCGAACGCGGATAAAGGACCCGCCACCGTCGCCGCCACCGGAAGATGGACCACCCTCTAAAAGAAAGCGTTTGGGGGTTCTGCCCCCCTCCGCTCCGGCAGTGGTAGTTGATGAATTTGAGACCGAGGCGAAGCGGGAGGTTGCAGCGAGCGCGGGGCTCACTGGCGCTACAGAGATAGCAGGGTCTCGATTAGAGTTGCGACATCAAGTGAGGCTGCAAGATTCATTCCATGGACCGTTAGCTGACTGCTAGTTCTAGGTTCGACATCAAGTCGCCGTACCACCAGGCTATCCTTATGTCCCCATCGCGTCCCATGTTCCCCCAGCAAAGCCTGCACGCGAGTACAAGTTCACCCTCGATCCATTCCAACAAGTTTCCATCCACGCTATCCAGCGAAATGAGAGCGTTCTTGTGTCTGCGCACACTAGTGCAGGCAAGACCGTTGTCGCCGAGTATGCCATTGCACAAGCCCTGCAGAACAAGCAACGGGTCATCTACACAAGTCCAATCAAGGTTGGTAGAAACACGTCTCGTCCTCATGCTATTGGCCTAGCCTGATACCTCTCAGGCTCTTAGTAATCAAAAATATCGCGAGATGGAAGCCGAATTTGGCGACGTCGGGTTAATGACAGGGGACGTTACGCGTAATCCGACGGCGTCGTGTCTGGTGATGACTACCGAGGTATATCTTGGCTGTTATCACGCCCCCAAGAGCTGTCTAAGATCTTCGTTCGCAGATTCTCCGATCTATGCTCTATCGTGGCTCCGAGATCATGCGAGAAGTTGCCTGGGTTATCTTCGATGAGATTCATTATATGCGTGACAAAGAGCGTGGTGTCGTCTGGGAAGAAGCTATCATCCTCCTTCCGCACACAGTGCGCTACGTTTTCCTTTCGGCCACCATACCTAACGCGATGCAATTCTGCGAGTGGATCTGTCGCTCGCACGAACAACCATGTCACGTTGTCTATACCGACTTCCGACCAACACCGTTACAGCATTATCTCTTCCCTGCTGGTGGCGAGGGCATTTATCTGGTACTCAACGAGAAAGGCGAATTCCGCGAGGACAACTTCTCAAAAGCTATGGGAATGTTACAAGAGCGCGCCGGCGAGGACCCCGCCGATCCAAAGAGTGGGAAGGGTCGCAAAGGAAAAACAAAAAAGGGCGGAGACAAGAAGGGTGAGTTATTCTGAAAGGTGTCATGGTGAGGCTGACTTGGTGAAGGATCATCTGATATCTCCAAGATCATTCGGATGATCATGCTCAAGAACTTCAACCCGGTGATCGTCTTCGCATTCAGCAAGCGTGAATGTGAGGGACTTGCACTTACACTCTCAAAGTTTGAGTTCAATAGTGCGGACGAGCAGGCCACCGTTGAGAAAATCTTCGCAAATGCCATTGCAGGACTCGCACCGGCCGACCGCACGCTCCCCCAAATTGAAAATATACTACCACTGCTCCGCCGAGGTATCGGCATCCACCACGGGGGCCTGCTCCCGATTCTGAAGGAGGTCATTGAAATCCTGTTCCAAGAAGGTGTAATCAAAGTCCTCTTCGCGACCGAGACGTTCTCCATCGGTCTCAATATGCCAGCCAAGACCGTTGTCTTCACCGCCGCCCGCAAGTTTGATGGTCGTGAGTTCCGCGATTTGTCGTCGGGCGAATATATCCAGATGTCAGGTCGCGCTGGCCGACGTGGACTGGATGACCGAGGCGTAGTAATCATGATGTGCGACGAGAAGCTAGAGCCTGCAGCCGCGAAAACGATGATCAAGGGTGAGGCTGACCGTTTGGACTCAGCATTTCACTTGGGCTACAACATGATTCTCAACTTGATGAAGATTGAAGTCATCAGCCCAGAGTACATGCTCGAACGGTGCTTCTTGCAGTTTCAGAGCATCGCCGGCGTGCCCGTTCTGGAGGAAGGTTCGAAAGTCCCCCCTTCCAATATGGGATTCTCCTGACGTCTTCCTCAGAGCTCAAGCGCGAAGAAGAAGCAAAGTCCGCGATAGTGGTTCCGGATGAAGAATTGGTTGCTCAATATTATGAGTATCGGCAACAACTAGATCAAATGTCTGCCGATTTTCGCGAAGTTATTCACCACCCAAGCTATAGCTTACCATTCTTGCAACCTGGTCGCCTTGTTAAAGTCAAACATGAGGACCTTGATTTCGGCTGGGGCGTTGTCGCTAACTATCAGAAACGACTCTCACCGAAGGTATATTGTTCAACCATCGCTTCCGTACGCAGCCGACTCTAATGTGAGATACTCGCAGAATCAACCTGTACCCAAGGAGGATATTCCACCTCGCGAACAATATGTAGTTGATGTCGTTCTGAACTGTGCACAGAATTCCTCTGTACCGAAAGATCGCTCCACAACTACCGCCACTCCAGAAGGCGTGCTACCTTGTCAATCGGGCCAGAAAGGGGAACCCCTGGTTCTACCTGTGTTGCTGTCGACTCTCAACGGGATAAGCCACCTGCGTATCTTCTTGCCTAAAGACTTGCGCCTTATTGGCCCGCGCGAGACAGTCTGGAAAAGCGTCCTCGAGGTTCAGCGCCGGTCGCCCGATGGGATCCCATTTCTCGATCCAATCGAGAATATGGGCATCAAGGATGAAAAATTCAAGATTCTGGTCAAGGTGAAATCACGCCCACGTTCGAGTTTCTTATCGAGATAACATCCACATTAAACCTAGAAAATGCAAACTATGGAGCAAAAGATGTTCGCGAGTTCGCTGCACAAGGACCCGCGTTTGCCAGAACTCTACGACCTGTACGCGCGAAAGCGCGCTGCGCAAGATCGTGTGCGTACGTTGAAGAAACGCATTCAGGCCACGCACGACGTTTTGCAGATGGAAGAACTCAAATCTCGTAAACGGGTACTTCGTAGGCTGGGCTTCACAACTGCGGATGATATCGTAGATGTGAAGGGTCGCGTTGCATGCGAGATCAGCACAGGTGACGAGCTCCTGCTTACCGAGCTCATTTTCAACGGCGTATTCAACCCGCTGGCTCCGGAGCACTGCGCGGGCTTGTTAAGCTGCTTTGTCTTTACGGAAAAGGTTAGAGTACCTCGACAGCCGAGCCGTGATCAAATACTAACCATTGTCCAGAGTGAACATCAGACCAAGCTGAAGGAGGAACTTGCGGCACCGTTGCGCGTTATGCAGGAGATTGCGCGACGCATCGCCAAAGTGTGCAAGGAGTCCAAGTTACCAATCGTAGAGGAAGAATACGTCCAGTCATTCAAAGTCGAGCTCATGGATGCGGTGGTGCAATGGTGCCGGGGAGCATCGTTCTCGGATATCTGCAAGGCAAGTGCTGTTCATTGGGGCGTGTGCCTCTCCACCTTCGTTAACACATGCAAATCCTGCGCAGCTCACAGACCAGTTCGAGGGCAGCCTTATTCGTGTCTTCCGGCGATTGCAAGAGCTCATCCGACAGATGGCCCAGGCTGCAAAAGTCATCGGCAACGTTGAACTACAGCAAAAGTTCGAAAAAACATCCGAGATGCTCGAGAGGCCAAACTCGGTTATCTTCGCTTCATCGTTATACCTCTAAAGCGCTATATTGTCGGGACATCTATTTTATCGCCCCTGGACTTGAACGCAAAATACATGACAGCAGATACGCAGAAAGGACATACAATGAAAACAAAATAGGGGTAAGTGTCAAAACTAGAGAAGTAAGACGAACGAGCAACAAGTTTCTGTATGGTGAAGTCTCGCTTTTCTTGTATGTGAGCTCTTCAGCACGGCCCATTGTCTTCCCAAACTTCGGCTACATGCCCAATTAACGGGTATATTCATGATCCTTATTTACACACAAAACTCACCAGGACCGCCTGGAACGTCTCCCTGTGTCCATCCTCTGGCAATCCATAAATGAGCGTCTGCAGGCCATTTCAGATTACAGGTTTCTAAACACGATACGGGATGATGATTACGATTTGTGGCCTTTTGGCCGTCTTGGTAGACAACCTAGTTGGGAAAGTCATGACACGAGTGACATCCTCTGGGCTTGGGCGTACTGAGAGGCTCCACTCTGCCACGTCTACACAAATCTCTGGGTTTTGAGAACGAGATGTATGCATCGGCTTGGAGCTAGATGCATTTGTTGTACCCAAAGAGGTACCTTGACCCATATTGTTGCGAATGTTGTCCCATTTAAGGTATTTTTTTTTTTTGATAACGCTTGTACCCTTTATTTATCCCGTATTAGATACAGAAGCTAAGACTAATGTATCTACGGGTGGGTTCAGTGCTGGTAGTAGGTGATGGCATCAGCTCTTGCCAGCGCGTTGTAGCCAGACCGCGCGGGGTCCGGTGTGAGGAAAGAAATGCATTTACGCACGCCCCGGGGTGGGGGGGCAGTGTGGGACTCAGAACATCCGAGATGGACTCCTACCCACTAAAACCTCACGATGAGGGATCCAGCTCGTTGGTGTTTCGAGTGGTTCTCAGGTGTCTTGTATCAGCTTGTGTATGTGTTGTCATCATGTTCGTGCTTGGTTTGGGTTGCTCAGGTGTCGGGTTGTCGGTGCGGGGTCGGTTTTTGCGTGTCGCGCGTGTCATGTCTCATATTTTGTTAGTTGGTTCTTACAGCTTGTGCTAGGGTTTGTATATTTGTATACTTGGTTTGATGGTTATGTGACGTTTCATTGTTTTGTGTAGGGCGTTGAGGGCCTTGAGGTGTGTGTTGGCTTATTGGTGAGCATCGGCGGTGTTTTGTCCCACTTGGGTCATGCATGCTTCGCTCTCACTTTGGTCTCTTTTCGGCCTCTTCTATTTTGGACAGGGGTGGCATAATTACCGCGTTACTGTGTTCTGGCTGGGGGCCGAGTCGCTTGGTTATTGGTCTGTCTTGGGGCGAGTGGGTGTTGTGCATCGGGGGATAGGTCTGTGACAGGAGTTTGTGGTGTGTGGGCCTCATTGGATTGTATATTTATGCAAGAGGGGCGCTGTATGCACCTCTAGGCCTCTAGGCTCTAGAGCCGGTCCCAGTCAGGCTGGTCAGCGCCATCAGCGGTCAGCCGGTCAGCGCGGTCGGCAGCATGTTCTTGTGACAAGCTTTGCTTTGTAAATGTTTTATTGTATTTGGTCTTATTGTTGTAGTTGGCCGTTGGCTTTGGTTGGTTTGCGTTCCTGGGCATTTTTTGTGGGAGGCTGTTGGTTCATTTGGGGGGGATTCAGTAGCTTCAGTGTTCGACGGTTCAGTGCATCACACAGTTATGGCTGATTGTGTTGAGGGGGTTGAGTGTGTGGTGTGTGTAGGGGTTGTTTTAATGTCGATGTGTTGTCTTCGTTACTGGGTTGGGTCGTCTACCTTTACTTAGGGTGGGCTTTCTGTTCTTGTCTATTCCGTGGATCTGTCTACTGTTCTTATGGGCTCACTGAATTCTAATCATTTGGTGTGGTTTCATTTTGTTATGTTTTAGGGTGTATGTTTGGGGGGCGAGGTAAATGGTGTGTTTTTCCTTGCCACGGTTCGTGGGAATCCCGCACCAGGGTGATGGTAGCGGTTCAAGGAGCCCCCTGTCCCATTTAAGGTAGCTCAGGTTCATTCCCGACCCTATCACGTGTCCCATGTCTGACACACAAACTTGGGCGCTTGTACATCAAACAGCTGGTAATTGGCTTCAACAAATGCTAATAACTTTCTTCCTCCTTCGAAATTGACTGACCGGTAACCTATGATCTGTTGGAAATACAAATATACAGTGATCTTAGGTTTTACTTTTGGCACAGAAGGATATCTAGAGCAGTAATTAGGAAAACAGTGAAATTGTCATGATTTTGGCGTGTTTTAATCACGTGATAGGGTCGGGAGTGAACCTGAACTACCTTACTGTTAGGATAGCTGCGCAGCTGTCAGTCATGCGCAGCCAGGTCAAAGAGGTGATATCTGCAGCCCTTAACTGTATATGATTCTAGTTTGAAGAGGAGATCAGATTCCTGATGAGAACAACAAGGACGACGTACAGGTGTCTGGTCAAGGGCCCCATACACCCCAGCGGTAGTACCAACAAGTGAAGCAGATCCTATCTTATCCGTAGACAACTTCGCCCAGAGATTCAGCAGTCTCTCTCATCTCAAATTTGAGGGGCTTACATCCCAGAACATGGATCCCGCGAGGCCTCTCGCTTGAACATAGTGAGCCTTTAGAGCGACAATGTGAGGTGTATCATATGATATGAGCTCTCTCTTCCTGGCGTTGTACGAATAGCTGGTCACGTCTGTGGTATTCTCGAACACCTGGGCACCGTAAAGCGGCAGAACAGAATAGGAGTAGATGCCCGCCTCGAAGGTTCCCGGGCCAACCTGTGATACCAGAAGTGTCACCAAAAAAGGCGTGGAGATCTCGGAAAGCACGGTGGTATACCCCGTCGTATGGCTGGCCGAGACCAGCGGTGTTGCTAAATGCACGCCCGTAGAGTGGAATACCTATTTGAACGAGAAATCAGAGGACATTGAACGACTACTTGAAACTATGGCATGTTTCACCCATGTTGATCTTCGAAGCCGTCGCACCCTGCGAGAGATACCATTTAATCGCGCGATCGGTACTAACGTTTGTGCGGGCGCCGCCATAAAGATTGGCTTGATTGTCAGCCTGCGAGTGATAGTGTTCAGCGATTACCATATATTAAAGGTGATACCTACCCAGGATGACCAAGAACCTGTGTAGTCATATGCCTGAATTGAAGTGCGGATCAGCCCACGGGTAAGAAAAGGAATTCGACGTTTCGTACCATCAAGTTCCAATAGGTCAGAGCGGCGTCCATTTGTGCTACAGGCAGGCTAGCGTGCTTGTCGGGGCGAGCGGGGACAGCCGCCTTTAGAGGAAGCCTTGATTGAGAAGAGACCCGTGATATAATACGAGAAAAGCCCACGGTAAGCTGATAAGGGACAACGTCTCCGTTGCCCCTTGCGAGCGTGTCCAACGCCGTGCGCATTTCTGTTAAAAGATTTGCAAATCCGCGACCTTGTTCGGAGCCACTTGGATATTCAAAGTCGAGGTCACTACGATGGTAGCAAAGTCAAACCGCAAACAGATCCGAGCACAAGAGCGAACGACGTACATCCCATCAAGTCCATGGTCTTTGATCAAACGGATAGCGCTAATGACAAATGTTGCGCGTAGAGTTGGGTTGGTGATGAAAGAGAAGTGCCCGTCTTGGGAGTATGTCCAGCCGCCGACTGACAGGAGAACCTTGAGTTTTCTGAAGCCGGAGCTCTGAGATAAGCTAATGGAAAACGAAATTTCTCCTTTACCTGTGTCCCAATTTAAGGAGGTACATCTGGGGCAGGGTCAACCATGACCCTGAGAGAACCAAGGAGATGAAAGGGACCATGCCTGCTTCAAGCAACCATAAAGATTATTTCCCTGTTCTTCCTGAGAATCACCAGGAAATTGTTTCTTGAAACTATTCAGAAATGGCAAATCGTTTTTCGGAGGAATGCCTTACCTGTTCATCCGCATAGGGATCGGTGAGAAAGATTGAACCGCTACTCGGGTCTACATCCGCAAAAGCATATATAATATGTGTGAGACTGGAGGGGGTGATATCAGTAGGTTCTTCGAAACGGTAGCCTAAGATCTCCTTGTCGATGATGAGGAAAGGGAGGGTCCACGCACGGAAATCAGCGCCATAAATTCCCCTTCAATCAGTCAATGGCCGGAGTGGGGATGCTTAGGACAGCACAGGACGTACCAATTACTGAAATAGGCAGCCTGTACCTTTCCATTGGCACGGTTCTGCACAGCACGTCGTTCTACATGTACGTTTGTTGCGAATTTGTCCAGAGATTCTGGGTAAATGGGTGGGTCACCTTGCGCCACCGCAGCCGAGATGCCAAGGGTGAGGGAGACAGACACGACGACAAAGGTGTAGACAAGGAGCGGGTTCTGCTTCATTGACAAGAGAAAGGAGAAAGCACGACGTCGTTGTCTGCCTTGTAGCGCGATTCTTATCTAGAGTCATGGCACGATTCATGTGCCCCCCTCCTGTCAAGCGGCACAGCAAGACAGGGATGACAAACTGTCTTGAAAACTGCTGGACACGAGGGTAAGCTCCTCATCGGGTGCTCGGGTATCCCGTGGCAGTGTGCAGCCCCGGGGGAGAAGGTGCGGACAGGCGTGGGGGTATACCAGTCCCAGATCCATGCGGAGACGAACCGATGTGGATGAAACGAAGCAGAAGCCGAGTCGCATGCAAGCCTGTCAAGAGGCGGACTCGAGTTTGGTCAAGTGGATACCCCAAAGGTACGTCCAGGGGTCGAGAAGTAGAAGAGATCTCCACACTTCGGTCCCGCAAAGGATTCATTGTACGTGGGTGACTGTGCAGCAAGGAGATTCGCGTGACCTCAAAGGGCACGAGGGCTAGTCACCCTTCGCGATTTCAATGCTTCATGTTTCGGCACAGCCTAGTGAGAGGACCCGCGTGTCAAACCCGCCCACAACGAGAACCGTGCACAGTTATGGTATCCGCAGAGAGTAGCATTGCATGGGTAGGTAGGTTGAATGCCGAAGCCAGCAACTGAACTTGAGGACAGGAGGCGAACGTTCATGTAGCTCCTTCTGTCGACGATACCCAATCCCTGGTAGTATATCGGATTAGTACACGCGCCTGTCATTCTAAATTGGCCGCGCGAGAGCGGGGTTCGACTCCCCGCCAGGGAGTTTTTGATTTTTCCTCTGGCATTCACCAAAACCGAATGTTTTACCAATTAGAGGGAAGGAATTTGTGATTTGTCCCGCGCCACACCACAGAAGCAGTTGAAGCTCAGTCACGCAATCAGTCAGCTGAACTGAGTCATGTTCTCCTTATAGAAAGCGTATGTGGGCCTGAAACGTCATCGCGTCATCGAAGGCGCCTTTTTGCATTCTCGGGTCTAAACCCGGAAGCGCATGGACAGTTTCGATGGAAGCCGTTCCCATGACCAACTTCGATTGCTAAGACAGACCACATTCGTCGCGTGGCGTGGATCGGATGGATGTTCTCAGGCGCATACATGTGAGTGGTCTGATGCGGTGTTGCGGAAAGAGGCCAGTTCCATTGATATATGCATGTCATTTCGGCTCACAGTCTCCTCAGAAAAGAAAACAACGTGGAAGGGAGGGCACAGAGCGACCGCACTTGACTTGAGACCAGATCCTGGGACCGGTCGGGTCGGGTCAAATTCACCTGACCCAGCCCGGCCTATATAATACCCTCCACTCTCCACTGTCCCCGTACGTCTCTTTCCCTTCTCTTTTCATCAAACGATGCCTTCCAAGCAGGTTACCAACGACGACAACCAGGTGTACACTACCTCCAACGGCGCACCTGTTGCTCGCCCCTATGCTGCCGAGAAGGTTGGCCTTCATGGGCCTCTTCTCCTCCAAGGTCCGTGCCATTGGCCGTCCGTCACTGAGCTGGCTATCCTCGTCCGCTCACCCCATCCCCAGATTTCCATCACATCGACCTACTCGCTCACTTCGATCGTGAGCGTATTCCCGAGCGTGTCGTCTGTGCCATGGTTCCTTGAACCCATCCCTGTACCGTTTTTAATCTTGAGTTCCTTAGGTCCATGCTAAGGGTGCTGGCGCGCACGGCTACTTTGAGGTAACCCACGACATCACCGACCTCACTTCGGCCTCTCTCTTCAAAACAGTTGGAAACAAGGCCCGCACTACCGTTCGTTTCTCCACCGTTGGCGGCGAGTCGGGCTCGGCGGATACCGCCCGTGATCCTCGTGGGTTTGCTATCAAGATTCGCACTGATGAAGGCAATCTTGATTGGGTCTTCAACAATACTCCCGTCTTCTTTCTTCGTGACCCCGCCAAGTTCCCTCATTTCATCCACACCCAGAAGCGCGACCCTCAAACGCACCTGAAGGATCCTGACATGTTCTGGGTGAGTTGAGCATTTTTACAGTCCGGTTTCACCACCAGCAGGCAACAAAGCCGCGTATATTCCAGACACGAGTACTCACTTCGCTGTCATCAGGACTATCTTTCCCAGAACCCTGAAAGCATTCATCAGGTCCTGATCCTCTTCTCCGACCGTGGCACCCCGGATGGCTACCACAACATGCACGGTTACTCTGGTCATACTTACAAGTTTGTGCGCGATGATGGAGAGTGGGTTTATGTTCAGATCCACGTTCGCGCGGATGGAGGATTCAAGGTATTCTCGAGCCGGTTCGCGACCCGGAACAGAACGAACACCTGACCGTGCACGTATAGACTCTTGACACTACAAAAGCCAGTAAGCTTGCGGGGGAGAACCCAGACTATGGCATCCAAGCACTGTTCGAGGCCATTGAGAATAAGCAACATCCATCATGGACCGTCTACGTGGTAAAACCTTTAATATCGCGTTTGTCTCTTCGAGCTGTAGCTCAGTTGTTTCTGTCTTAGCAAACGATGACACCTCAACAGGCGGAGAAATTCCGTTACAATGTCCTGGACTTGACCAAAGTGTGGCCGCATGACGAATACCCTCTCCGCCCCGTCGGCAAGATCGTATTGAATGAGAACCCCCAGAATTACTTTGCAGAGATTGAGCAGTCTGCATTTTCTCCATCCCACACCGTGCCCGGCATTGAGCCAAGTACCGACCCAGTCCTACAAAGTCGGCTCTTCTCATACCCCGACACTCACCGCCACCGTCTCGGCGTCAATTATCAGCAGCTCCCAGTCAACGCTCCTGTTGCACCTCCAGCGAACTTCCAGCGTGATGGGCCCGCGACGTTCGTTAGCCAAGGCGCTCGCCCCAACTACCAGAGCACCATCTCGCCTCTGACTTTCCGTCCCAAGCCATATGCAAACACGGAGCACAAGCACGAAGTTTGGGCTGGCCATGCCCGCGCTTATTTATATGAGATTAGTGAACGTGAGCACCTCATCGCTCATGAGACGCCTTGGCTCTGATGCGACTTACCTATCGCAGTTGATTTCGAGCAGCCACGCAATCTGTATAGGAAGGTCATGAGCGACGCGGACCGTGAACACCTCGTCCGCAATATTGCTGACCATCTGGGCAACGTCAAGTCAGCGGAGATCAAAGCGTCTCAGCGTACGTACTCGTCATCGCATCTAATGTTTTCAGGACAGCGCTTGACCCTATTATAGTGTCCGTGTTCGCTGCGGTAGATCAGGGTCTCTCAGATGCCATCGCTAAGGCGATCAGCGCGCCAACTGCGCTGCCGCTCGCCGTTGCACCCGCGACGGGGGTTGTACCCCTGAAGACTAATACTGGTCAGACGACGGTTTCGATTGCCTGAGGTGGATAAGATGGGAATCGCTCGAGGTGTTGTATGACTGTATTTTGTGTATGTGATTCAGGGCAATTGACCCTGCCACCATTGTATGCTTATTCTGACAATCTCTCTGGAGAATAAAGTATGTTCAAGTGTGTTGTCAATGAAGCGGGAGGAGTAGTCTCCCCGACAGTGTTCCCTCCGTTATTCTCGTCTCTCTTTGTGTTCTTCTACGTAAATCAACCGGGACACATCCCGCCGGGCGCTCCGGTGTGTTGAGACCATTGCGAGGGCAACTCGAGTGCCCGCCTTATATCAAAACTCAGACTCGCACCACACCAGCGTTGCCCGAGTGATTCCGTAGTGACTCGTAGCTCGTAACAAGTTCATCTATGAAGTCTTTCATCACGGCAATATGAAGGAGTTCACATTATATGGCTGCCACCACGAAAGTCCTCACGTCATCTTCGGCGAACTTTGGGGACTTGTTTAGGGTCGGAAATCGAGGAACTGGTCCCACACGGCGCACGGCGCATCCTGTTCAAGAAACAATGAGACGCTCAGTGATGAATATGTGTATGTTTACTCGAAAGAGATTCAGAGCGCTCACAATGGAATTAGGTTGAACGGGCTCCACGAAATCGTCAAGGCCCACATTCCCGTGGTACGCGATTTTCGCGACTGAGGGAACTTGAGCACCCCCAGGCAAGCCAGGACTGTAAGAGGGCCAATTCGGCGCGGGGGGCGTGTCAACTGGGTCTTTGGCGAAATTTGCAAATGCGGTCTGCAGGCTGTAAGACAGCTCGACCTCTGCTGCTGTGGCCGTCGATCTGTTGAACGTTCCAAAGACAATGGGCACTGCAAAAAGGCCGTGAGTTCCGCATAACAAAACACAGATGGGGGACCGGACTGTAAGGGCGGCAGAACGAGACGACTGACCTTCTGAACCATGGAATGCGCCGGCGTTGGGGAATAGTAACAAGTCGGCGAAGACCGGACCTGGATAAACATGCGCGAATGGATATGCTGACTGTCGAAGGCGAGTTTTAAGCTTTGTAGGACGTACCGTATGTGTACCGATAGACACTTGTAATCCCGCTGGCGACGAACGCGTCGCTCCAGAGTTTCGCTGGGCTGTTCCGGCAACCCGTCCGTTAGATGGTGGCCTTATCCCACCGAGATCAAGCGACGAACGTACCAACGGAATCTGACATCACGTGCGATGGCAGCGATCACCTGTGGATCACTCAACCCGGGGTACTGCGCCCGTACGACATCGGGGGACAAGCGACTTGCGAGTGCGCCGAACGTCGCCTTGATAAAATCGGGGAGGTTCTGGGGTGCATCCAGTACAAATAATGTGCCGTCGTCTTCCGTACTTCCAAGTAGGATGGGAACGCGCGCGATCTGGCCCGTGCGAATACGTTGCAGTGGGTCGTCGAAGCCTGTCACGCTACCAAACCCCAAAGGGTTGTGAAATAAGAATCAGAGCTCCCTCGCTGGCCGGATGCGACCACGTACTTGTCGACTCCCGGAGTAAAACCAACCCCGTCCGGCCCACTTGTGAATGTACGTATGGTGGGGGCAGGGACACTGCGCATGCACTCCAGCCGCTGTGCGCCTGGTGGCTGTGTGCACCCCATCGCCGTTGCGAGTGCGTCGAAATTCGAAAAGTTGAGTTTGGGAGTTGTGGAAACCTCCAGACCGGACATCATGATTGCCGCACGGAATGGTGGTTTTACAGACGAATTCCGGCGAGTGACAGCGAGTGAGACGGACCCAGATCCAGCAGACTCGCCCTACCAGTACAGAAATATGAAGGTCTAATTGGCACCCATCTCGTGGGACCGCACTCACCATGATCGTCACCTTACACTTGTCTCCTCCAAACTGGGCAATGTTATCTTGCACCCAGGCGAGCACCAGTTCCTGGTCAAGGAATCCGAGGTTGTTACCCGAGGAAGGGAGATCCGATGCCGTTGGGAAGCCGAACACGTTCGTACGGTAGTTAAAGGATACAAAGACGACATCTTGATTCTTCGCGAAGGACGTGCCATCGTACACTGGAATTGAAGCTGTGCCTGTCACAAACCCTCTACGTTGCAAGGTTAAGCAAGACGGCCTGAACAGGAGTAAATGAGCATTCTCACCCGCCGTAGATCCAGATAATGACGGCCTTCGAAGGACTCGACATAGGTGCAGGGGCCCAAACGTTCCTACAGGCAAGGTTAAACGGTATTTTTCGAGACACTCTAATGACTTTTAGTTACAGAAAGAGGCAGTCCTCGTCCTGGGGTATTGGATTCCGACGGTCAGGCCTCTCCTCAGTTCCTTGTCCGCTCGAGGGAAACTGTTGAATGCACGATGGACTCAAGGAAGTCGCATTCTGGACATCCGATGAGACAAACGCGACGGGCGGTTGCCAACGCAAATTTCCAACGGGTGGCTGTGCGAAGCGCTGAGGGTCCTATCTGTTATCTCTAGCCAAATGAACTGAATCTGATCATCTCACAATGCCTTTGAAGGATGCCACTAGCATAATGCGTTATTTTGGATGAAGACGAAGACAAAGAATTCGGCGGACATACCTCCGTCTGCTTGTAGGCCTATTAATCGGCCGGAGGTGGTGTTGACGGCGACATTTTGAGATAGTACTGGGACTAGAGATATGAGAAGAATAAAGATCGACCTCATTGTGGCCTGTATCGTTGGGTGGCCTGTATAGAGTTGAATGACTGTGACCTGAAGTGAGCCACTTTTATAACTCCTCGTTCCACGAAGGACCGCGCCCAAAGAAGCCCATCATTCCGGCTACCGGAGGCAGAGCGGAGGGAAGTCCGCATGTACCAATCGCAGTAGCCTGTCTGAGACACACATCACCCGAGGCATCAAAGAGCGACAACTGAATGACTCGAACGCCACATCCATTCCCGGCAGTGGAAGCGTCCGAGTCATGGCCATGTCACCTTGATCGAGCGCCCACGCTGAGTAGCTTGGCGAGACGCTGTCAATCACGAAGGCTCCATCAGCTGAAAGTGGGCAGGATCAGCACTGCACGTAATGATTACATAATGACGATCATCACCGCCACAGCTACAACTCAACATGCACGCTGACTCGGACTGCGATTTCACTTCCACCACAGGCACGCGGAGGCATGGAGACGGGCGTGGACAGGTTCATCGGACGCAGATCACGAGCGATGCGGTGCCAGCGCTAGGAACAACCTCGGGAACAACACGCCCGCGATTGGCAGCGGGCTGACTTGAGGGTAAAAAAGGACAATGGTCACGGTCATGCACGTTCTATGTGGCCCGCATCCTTGATATGACGACATCTTCTTGCTGTGATATGCACCCGTACTTAATTTCGAGTAACCTCCCAACCTTTACATCATGGCAAAGGACCAGCGAGTGCCGTCATCGATCACATTGCTGTGCGCTTGAGATCGGCATTACTTTCTGTGGTCAAGTTTATCAAGAAATGGTCGACTGATATGGGTGTTTGAAATGATGCTTAATGCACAGTGGAAACTTTTAGTTCGTATTCTCGTTCTCGCTGCAATCAGACTAGACTCGGAGTTTCCGGGTCTTGTTGTCGAAGGTCATCGGCGTGCCACCGCCCAAGATTGCACCTGCTCGCAGGTTGGCAGGAAGAGAGAGAATTGGCCATTTTATAGTTGAGTGAAGTTGAATTGAGGAATGCCATATAAATCGGGGCCTACATGGTGCATTTGTCGTAAGAAAAAACCAACCAATTGAATGCTGCGTGATCCCCAGGAAGCCTGAGGTGAGAAAGAAAGTTGCGGATCTGCTCTCAGGCTGGGAACTCGTTATACCCCTGGAACATTAATTTCCCATTCCTCTGAATGGCCATTAGGAAAAGGGGCATAAGTTCGCGCAAGGATCTCACTGGTGCAGTACTGTCACGGTCGGCAGATGGCAAGAATACCCACAACATACGCGGTAAATCAGTGTCCATGAATATTGATGAGGATGGAGGGGAGGAATCAGATCCACCCCCCTCTGATCACATCATCGTCAAGTTTAATGCCGCCTGCGGCAATCTAATTCCCTAGATCTCAGAGGCTGTAGTTTAGAAAATCATCCCAGACAATGCACGGTTCATCCTGTTTGTGACAGAGACCGTAAGCGATGAGCCCTTTGCATACATCTTCCGTGTGCTCACCATGGTGAAGGGCTGAACGGGTTTGACGAAGTCATTGGGGCTCACATTCCCTTCGTACGCGATTTTCGCCAGTGTGGCATTACGAGCAAGTCCCAAAGTGCCACTTTCGTACGGGGGCCAATTGGGCGCAGGAGGCCCATTCGTTGGGTTCTTTGCAAAATTCGCAAACGCGGTCTGAAGGGTCTGCGACAGCTCAACTTCTGCAGCAGTGGCCGTCGATCGGTTAAACGTTCCAAAGAGAATGGGCACTATGGAATGGTAAGCATGTGTAAGTTACTGTGCAGTGAAACCCATCGCGAAGGAGCCAGGGGTATCAATGCAATTTGAGGGTTGCGGACGACTTACTTTCTGAACCATGCCACGCCCCTAGATTGGGAAACGGCTGCAAATCGGAGAAAACTGCGCCTGGACGAAAAGCAGGTCGTGTCTTGACTCTCAGGACCGGGAACGGATGGAACCACTATAGACGTACCGTACGTGTACCGATACACGTCGTTGACTCCACTCTTGACAAACGCCTCACTCCATAGTTTTGCGGGACTTTTTTCGAGTACTCGTCTTTTAGTTTTTGCATCTTTTTAGCTCAAAACAAAGGAATGACGTACCAGTGGAGCAGGATGTCACGCTCCGCAGCAGCGATGACCTGTGGGTCACTCAATCCAGGGTATAATGCCCGTACCAGATCGGGGGGGAAGAGAGCTGAAAGTGGGCCAAACTGCCGTCCGATAAATGCCGAAATATTCTGGGACCCGAACACAAAGACGGAGCCATCATCTTCCATACTCCCGAGTAGGATTGGCACTTTGGGAACCTTGCCTGAGCGGATGCGCTGCAGTGGGCGGTTGACGACCGTGATACTACGATGGCATGAATATCATCTCCTCATATGAAGGACAAGACACTTACTTGTCAACTCCTGGAGAAAACGAGCCACTGCTTGGCCCGTTCGTAAATTGGCGTATGGCAGAAGAAGGGACGTTGCGGAGGCACTGCAGCCGCTGCGGGCCTGGTGACTGCGCACATCCCACTGCAGTCGCCAAGGAATCAAAATTCGAAAAGTTGAGTGTCGAAACCGTGTTAAAGAAGCCGGACAATATGATTCCCGCATGGAATGGTGGGACGGTAGCCGAGTTCGGCGGGTGAGGGCGTGTGAGATGGATCCACCCCCTGCAGACTGGCCCTACAGTACCAACGCAGAAATCGGCCTCGCATATTGACGTGCATCTTTT
The DNA here is from genome assembly GCA_022496215.1 of Russula brevipes. Classification (NCBI taxonomy): domain Eukaryota; kingdom Fungi; phylum Basidiomycota; class Agaricomycetes; order Russulales; family Russulaceae; genus Russula; species Russula brevipes. The sequence continues at coordinate 45,836 of WTXF01000086.1, read as the reverse complement.
GTGATACCACACGCACCATGAGTGTCACCTTATTTTTGTCTCCTCCAAATCGGGCAATGTTGTCCTGTACCCACGCGAGGGCAAGTTCCTGGTCGAGGAAGCCGGGGTTGTTGCCGGAGGGGGGAAGGTCGGACGCGGTTGGGAACCAAAGACGTTCGTACGATAGTTGAAAGAAACAAAGACGACGTCTTGATTTTTTGCGAAGGACATACCATCGTACATCGGAAGCGATGCCGTGCCAAACACAAACCCTCTGCATGAAGTTCAGGCTGATCATTCTGAATGGGGGCAATCGTCCTCACCCTCCATAGATCCAGACGATGACAGGCTTCAACGGGCCAGATATAGGTGCAGGGGTCCAGACATTCCTTTGAAAAGGTCATTGGGCTACGTTTCCCGAAGTCTTCACGAGGTAGCTTACAGGAAGAGGCAGTCCTCGCTTTCGGGTGGCGCAGGTGTATTATAGATTGGCTGAGTTATAGCTTGTGCTATGAAGAGAAATTGTTGAACGCATGATGGTCCCAGGGAAGTCGCATTCTGAGTTTCAGAGGAAACAAATGGCACTGGAGGTTCCCAGCGTAGTTCCCCAACTGGCGGGTGTGCGAAACGCTAATCAAAAGCATATTTGTCATGCTACTCCAGAGGCAGTATTGCAGACATCTTACGATTCCTTTGAAAGATGCAACTAGTCCGGTGCATTAACTGGATGCAGACGACGACGAGTTGAGGCAGGCGAACTTACCTCCGTCAGCCTGGGTCCCTAAGAGTCGGCCCGAGGTGGTATCGGCGGTGATGGTATTAGAGAGCACCTGGATTACAGGGATAAAAAGAACGATTATAAACTTCAACATTGGACGTAGGATGGAGACATCCAAGTCGGTTTGGTGCGCTTTTATAACGTCCTGGAGCAAGCGCGCGGATCATGAACCACGGGTCCTCACCAAACCAGCATGGCCATGTCGGCAGACGGGGACGTCACAGTACCGACGTACTGCACGCGATGGCTGGTTGGTTGGCAGATTCGCATATCAAAGTTCTGAACGGACGCAGTCGGTGACGGCATCTACTGCACGCGCACGCATCAAAGTCCGAGAATGGAAGTCGTCGGAAGCAATTCCCAACAGGTCTGATTACATAATGATCTGTGGCGTCTCGGTGGCGTGTTTTACCATGACACGTTCCGTTCAGCATCCGACAAGCGATTGTTTGCGCTCCCTTCTCTGTATCCCCAACTCATTCGCTCGCCTTCTCCGGTCCTTCCAACTGCAGTATATCTTCACACACTCAAGTTATAGGAAACATATCAATCCAATCTACGGAGCTCGGGTGTTCTCAAGGGCGGAAATCCAGCAATGGGTCCCATGCAGTGCACGGCCCGTCCTATTTATGAAACGGACTTTCAGAGTGAACAAATACGCTTTGGCAAGTTGTCTTTAACGCTCACAGTGGTGTTTGGTTTAATCGGCTCAACAAAGTCGCCCCAGTGCACATTTCCGTGATAGGCGATTTCAGCAAGTGTGGGAACTAAGGGATTGGCTTCGTACGTGGGCCAATTGGGGGCAGGGGACGTGTTCCCTGGGTTCTTGACAAAGTTTGCGAATGCAGTCTGAAGGTTTCGCGACAGCTCAGCTTCTTCAGCAGACGCTGTCGAATTATCGAACGTCCCAAAGAGAATAGGCACTTGCGGAGTGGAGGTCGTCACAAAAAAAATACGAAAGGGGTTGGAGTGCCGATATGATTTAGAGGATATTGAGAACTTACATTCCGAGCCATGAAACGCACCCAGATTTTGAAAAACCGGGGCGTAGACTGCACCTAAATGAATATATGGGCAGGTCCGTTGGGTCGAAGAGGTAGGGGTAAGGTTACGAGGGCGTACCATATGTGTACCTGTACACGCTCTTGATTCCGCTTGAGACGAACGCATCACTCCTAAGTTTTGCTGGGCTATTTTACCACTCGTTGATTAGAATTTCTCTACACTTGGAGAGACCATTATGACGCACCATCGAAACAAAACATCACGCACCACAGCATCAAACAGTTGTGTGTCATTCATTTGAGGGTACAAGGCTTGCAGCTCGGCGGGAAGGAAGGTATTTCCAATCGGGCCAAACTGGTTCACGAGGAACGTTGAAACGTTTGGGTAAATCAATGCAAACACTGTGCCATCGTCCTTCGTGGTCCCAAGTAGGGTGGGCACGCGCGCGATCTGACCGGTACGGATACGTTGTAGCGGGTCATCGAAAACCGTCACACTGCAAGCCCAAGACGGAATATGACGTTCTTCACTGGATGGAACAGAATGGAACACACACTTGTCAACCCCCGGGACAAAAATACCACTTTCGGGTCCGTTGGTGTATGTTCGTATGACGGAAACGGGGACGCTGCGCAGACACTGCAGCCGCTGTGGGCCTGACGGCTGAGTACATCCTACTGCGATCGCGAACGCGTCGAAATTTGAAAAGTTGAGTTGAGGATTCGTGGAGAGCTGTGGACCGGAAAGCATTATCCCCGCACGGAATGGTGGTACGACGGTCGAGTTCCTGCGAGTGATGGCTAATGAGACGGATTCGGCCCCAGCAGATTGGCCCTGCCAGCGCAGAAGTCGGTCTCGTATATTGACATGTGACCGTCGTGATACCGTACGCACCATAAGTGTCACTTTACTTTTGTCTCCACCAAACCCGGCAATGTTGTCTTGCACCCATGCGAGCGCGAGCTCCTGATCAAGGAAGCCGAGGTTGTTGCCGGAGGTGGGAAGGTCGGACGCGGTTGGGAAGCCAAAGACGTTCGTACGATAGTTGAAAGAAACAAAGACAACGTCTTGATTTTTCGCGAAGGATGAACCATCGTACGTCGGAAGCCATGAGGTTCCGAATGTATACCCTCTGAAGGACGAGTATGAGCTGTCGTACCTGAGGAAGAGAAATCATTCTCACCCGCCATAGAACCAAACGATGACTGGTCTCAATGAGCCTGGTATAGGTAGAGGGGCCCAAACATTCCTACGTAACTTCAATGGTTACTTTCTGATACATTCGTGGATCGGCTTACAGAAAGAGGCAATCCTCGCCTTCAGGTGGTGCAGGAGTATTGAATTGTTCGAGGATGGCTTGTCCTTGGAAAGGGAACTGTTGAACGCATGATGGTCCCAGGGAGGTTGTTTCCTGGACGTCAGAAGAAACGAATGGCATTGGCGGTTCCCAGCGTAGATTTCCAACTGGTGCGTGTGCAAAGCGCTAATATATGTCACATCTATTACCCTCCAAGAACACCATTGTACGGAGCCTTACAATGCCTTTGAATAATGCCACTGGCCCAACACGTCACTAGAGATAATAAGAGATAGAGACTGCGCACCTCCGGCATCTTGTGTTCCTAATAATCGGCCAGAGGTGGTATTCACGGTTATGGCTTGGGAGAATACTGGGATCGTGACAGCGAGGATGATAGGGAAGGCTATAAACTTCATCTTTACCGTGACAGGTCAAACCAGGATAGTGGTCTTACCTGAGCGGGTGCCCGGTGGGTCATTTTATACGTGCCGCGATTGAATAAACGGCCAACTCCGTCCGAAGGACTCGGACGGTGTGTAACGAGAACGATGACACTGAACTTCTGTGTCTCGAGCCGGGAACCTGTCAGAAGTACAATCAATTCCAATAGACCATGGGACTTGACTGAGTACCAGGGCTTATTGCCAGTGGCTCCAGCGGCGCCTGTGAGCTTGGAGACGATCGTTGAGTCCATGAGACGGTTTATCGCGGACAAGGATGGGGCCCAAACGCTTCCCCTCCCGCCGAGGAACCCAAGGTATTCCTACATGCTCCCACAAGTCAACCTTGATCTGAGGAGGGCGTAGTGGACTGGCACCCAGAACCCACAGGGTTGAGGAAGAGAAAGAGAGCGCCTGGCGCGGACGCTCGGATAGATAAGATGCCCGATTGTATTGTCATCGGTCCCATGATTGTAGCAAGCGCTGATGCGCTGATGCGCTGTATGACGATGACTTCTGCGTTGTGCCAACCAATTGCATTTCTAGCCCGTATAGAACGACTCGGAATAATTGCTAGTGCCAGTGCTCAGACCGCAGAGACCCGCAGGTCGCTAACCCGGCGCAAGCATCGGATCTTCTCTAGACACGCAAGAATAACGGCACAACGGATTACTACATAGCCCCGAAGATCTCGCGAGTCGAGCTGGCACTCAAGAACCCGTCCCACCATAACCATGACCCCGTCTAATCGCGCATCCGGCGCTGTCTTCCGATCCTCGCCCTTAAGCGACTCCGCCGCTCTCCTTGGTCTTCCGTCGGGCTCCCGGAGGCTCTGTCCTTCCACTCCAGCTCCAGCTCGGTCGCATCCGCGCGATCTAGGTTGGCATCTACGATGACAGACAGACAAGCCACTCAAACCGTGACCTAAGCTTTGGGGACCAGCTACATGAGGTCCTTGGTCACTGTGAGGATGTCTGCGCCCTTGTAATACTGATGACTCGAGGCAAGCGGCCGAGGAACTGTAGCAGACAACAGAATTGCCTACCTGTCCTGAAGAACGTGCACCACATTTGATGGCTCCATCGGTCATTCTGGGTCACCTTAGCGTCGCTGAAAATCGAACATTCATGCGGTGTATCGATATTAATATTGTTGTTCGTAGGGATGGGTTGGACGGTATTGTGCGTACACGATAGCTGATCGATTTTTCAGCGCAAGCAAACCTCTTTAAATCCTGTATCTTATATCACTCCAGTCAATCATGGGGAGCATGGAAGTGTTGACAAAGGGCGGAAATTTCCTTATTCTAGCTGATGAGATGAAAGCCCAATCTCCACATTCATCTGGAAAGAGACATCATGATGTACGATGCCCTTGAAGTGTATGCACTCTGTTTCGGACTATCACCTCAGAACCAATGGCGGGCGTAGAGAAATTTATTGAGTGACTGTGTCATAGAAAGAGGCAAAATTCATCAGATGGTATTATTGTGTCGATGGAACATATACACTTGAAGTCACTTCCGGGAGGAACACTCTTCACCTTCATCTACGTATAGAACTTCCTATTTCCATTGGGCCCAAATAGGTCACACCTGATTTCCGGGAGCATCTATACCAGAGACGTCAGAAACATCCGGGCTACCAACGCGCGCATTACGCACCCGATCTTCGAGAAGCCGCAGGCGTTCATCAAGAGTATTATCCAACGTTATGCGACGCGTCCCACTGATCAGTTTGACACCGCCCGCGCTACCCCATCCGAGGATTAGGATGTACGAGTCAAAGAGCTAGCAAACTCACAGCTCGTCGCTCAGCGACGCATCGAGGTCGACCTCCACCTGACGCCCGCTGATCTCAAAGTAAGTTGTCTTCGCCCCGTCGATAGCACGCTCTGCAATAGCGGCATCCTTTGGGCGGGTGTACACTGTGGCCGATGGCTCGAGAAGCTGAAGCAGACCTTGCACGATCACGCCTTCGAGGAATTGGACGTAGCGGGCCTCGTCATCGGCGAGTCGTGAGATTTGGGTGCGCGCGGAGGCGAAAAGGTCTTGTAAATTCTCCTCCCGACAGTGCAGGAGGCGCAAACGCGATTTGTTCGTCAGGGTCGACTGGTGGCTATCGGTATCGGAAGGACGGTTCTTGGCTAAGACACTGCGGAGGATGAGAGAGGAAGGAGGGAACGCACATCTTTTGCGCAGTTTCTGCGCCCTTGCGCTTCTTTTCGAACTGCGCGTCGATTGCCTGCTGCTCCTGCTTCACAAGCTTTGCCTGCAAGAACAAAGTGAGTTATTGCCAAGGAGCGGGCGTGGCCAATTAGAGGACCTTGTCGATCGCAAATTCTTCGTCTGCCTTCACTCTCACCTCGCGGGCTTTCTCCAGGGCTTCTTGCTTGATGAACGCGACCTGGACGGCGCAGGAAAGCGCATAAGAAAATGCCATCGCACGGGAAATGAAACAGGCACCATTTTGTTCATCTCGCTAAGCACTTCATCATCATTCAGCGGTCTGGATGCCATCTCGAAGGAAAGTTGATAGAGGAGAGTGATGAGCTCACGGCCCGGCTTGGCTTCTGACTTGTCCTTATTTGGGTGTTTGCACCCGTGTATATGCGTGTCCAACTAGGTTTCTCACACGGAGTATCCTCACGGGCTCACTCTGTCTCAGTTCGGACCGTGAGGCGTTCTTATCTGGTCACCCATCGATGGGATAGAAAATTAAAGCTCTGTTGGTAAGTACTGTCGTGATCAACAAAGCCTAGCTATCGTCGGTTCTCTGGTTCGCGTGCCAGCTGGCGTTTGCTTCGGTTCCTAGGTCGCACCTTGGAATACCATTCCCACGCAAGTCGCACAACCTCGCCGTCAGCATCGTACGGTGTCGGAATTTCTGAGTAACCGGGACGTGCGGTGGGGTGTCGCACGTAAACGACGGAGCACGCCGCAAAAGAGACCTCAAGATATGCGGGGACAAAGATGAATGGCGATGCATGAGCAGGAAGACTAAACGGGGTGAGGCCTTTTTCTCCGACCGAGCTGGACCTCGAGCCCCCAACTGAGACCGACGGCTCAGCTTCATCATTGGGTTCTTCCGATGACTTGTCCGTGCTTGGGGACTTCGGCTGGAGAAAAGATATGGCCTTTGGGTCGACAGATATCATGTCTCCTGGTGCGAGGCGGGTGTTCGCATTTTGATGCTGCTGGTGTGTTAGTTTGAGGGACTGAAGAAGACGATGACGATAGCGTACCTTCTTCCCATTGAGTAGTACGTTTCCGTGCACGACCATTCTCCGGGCCTCGTAAACGCTGTGCGCTAGGCATGCGCGGAAAATAACCACATCGATTCGACGCTCGACCTCCGAGAACATCAAGCTACCGACTGGTGGAAGCTCTTCCTGTTCTTCACCGTCGATTTCCTGCCGTCGCGCCTTTGCGTCTTTTTCTACTGCTGTTGGCAATTTCGCCCATTTGTTTAGCTGCGTCGCATGATCTTCTGTTTGTGCCCGCCGTGGACGCACGTCCGGAAGGGTGCTTGGTAGGTACCAGCGCTTGAACGTTTTCTCGTTGATGAAATCGCCATGATAAGCACGAATGAGACGCTTCGCGATCCAACGCTGCTGGAACAGCGTTTTTTGTGTGCGGGTGAAGTCGCTTTCTTTGGCAAGTTCGCCGAGGGAGCGCCGCCAGAGGTTGTAGAGGTTCTCCCGCGTCCAGCTCTACGTGACGAGGTCCATGAGTCGACATCATACTGGCGGCGAACGAGATGATACTACCATGCGAGGGAGCGCCCTCTTGAAATCATAGACCTTGAGGTCGCGCATCGAGTTGGTGTTGCGGCGAGAGAAAGACGCGCAGGGGACGGAGACGCGCCGCACCCGGCTCTGCCACATCGTCGCTTGCAATGGATCCATTCACTCCTCGACCGCGTACTGTCGGACGCAAGAATAACCTTTCATTATCGACAAAGGAGTATGCTAAAGTATGTGTTGCTCGCTTCAGTCTCCACATCTGTCTCCTCCACCCTCTGAGTTGTTCGACGTCAGGTGACCGGGACCATCGCCTCCGCTCGGAGGAACAGACATCGTCTGGAAGGCGAAGGCGAGGAGCGAACCAATGGACATGTCTCACCATCCGATGAGCTACGATGGAGAGGTGTGTTTGGCACGGCCGCTTGCTGCCTCTTCGATTCGGCTTGACAGAGCTTCGCCCAGAACCCTCCTTCATTTCGGAGGAATCCTTCGTTCGCGCGCCCCTCAATTCCCGTATCGTTTCTAGCACGGCCACCACAAAATCAAAGGGAAAGGCCAAGGAAGAATCCCTCGACTCGTTTCCCTTGGAAATACAGGAAGCGATGGTCCTTGAGGATCTGCTTTTCGTGCTTATGGTGTGTGGTTTGTCGCCTCTCCACGCTTTGCGTTCTCCGGACGCGATAGATAGGGTATCGAAGGAACACATATAACATATCACGAAGATTACTCGCCAGAAGATGATGATGCGCTACAGGGCGTTCGATTCGCGGTATCCAAACGATTAGGTGCGTCTTGCCTTGTGATCTAGATCTTCTCGTCGCTCAATTGCAGGACCCGTCCTAGACCCATCGATCCGCGACCTGGTCGAAAGAGTCCTTCCACTTGCGACGTATTACACCGCAATCTCATCATTTATCGAGTATCGGAGCCATCTCGACTTTGGGCTGGTCAATCACGCGCTATGTGCTGCCTTGCGCGATATGCTCAAGGTGCATCGGTTGCGCTTCTCCGAAGTACTCATTAAACTCATCAGATGATGCGGGTGTAGGATTACCAGACTCTTCTCTCTCAACTCGAACACGCATTCAACACTTCCCCGCAATTCACTCTTCAGAAACTCTGGTTCTATGTCCACCCCACCCTCCACACTCTCTCACTTATTTATCTCCTTATCACCGAGCTGGCGACGACAGAAACGCCGGAGGAGACAGCGAACTGTCGTCTGGCGAAGACGCTGAGGACGCCGCTCGAAATGAGGCACTTGGCCTCGGAGGTGCGAAACTCAAAGCCGTTCTCTCCGAGATTGAGGCGGGGGCGGATGGAATTTCCGTAAAAGGCGGGGAAGTCCTCTCTATTCTCCACACGAGGATGCAGCATACTGCGGGTGACCCTGCAGCTCGCACTCTGTATGGAACACTGTTGCGTGCGGCCGGCAGACCGTACGTAGAGATGCTCCAACAATGGACGCGTACCGGTACTCTTACCGATCCGTACGAGGAGTTTTGTGTCAAAGAAAGCCGCTTCATCAACCGAGGGACGCTGGAAATGGATTACACGGATGAATACTGGGAACGACGATACACAGTGAGTCGTTCTATAACTGTATCGAATTTAGTTCTTAAGTCGCGTACCAGCTGCGCGACGGCTCGACTCTCGGCTCCCTGAACAAACGGCATCAAGCGGGCGTGCCTCCGCCCAGAGCTGGGAGTGGGCGCTTACCTGGAGGAGCGTGTATCCCCCCGTTGCTGGAAAGTTGGAAGCATAAAGTCTTACTTGCCGGCAAGTATCTCAACGTGATTCGTGAGTGCGGGATAGAGGTACAGAAGGTCACAAGCCCACGCGACGATGACCTGGCTATTGATGACGAACGGTGGGTTTTGTGTGTGCAGGCTAATGATGCATTGCACGCTCACTCTCAGCCTTTAAAGCTTTTACAAATTTATTGAGGACGATTATTCGCACGCAAATAGCACGCTTCTTCAGCTCCTGTTGCGCGACCAAGGTCTCGTCCCGCGTCTCAATTGTCTCAAGCGTTGCTTCTTCCTTTCCCATTCCTCTTACCTCACGCATTTCCTCGATCTCGCACATACAGAATACGCAAGACGGCCAAGGCCGCGTCTCTGTAAAGCTTCAGAGCTTGCTCGACCTTGCGCTTGGCGCAGACGCACACGGTGATGATGTGCCGTTTCGTGAGGATGTGCGGGTGACAATGGCCACAACTGGACTTTACGAGTGGCTCCTCCGCATCGTCAACGTCAGCGGTGTCATTGGCGACGACGGCGACTTTGGGGATGGTGGGAACGATGAGCACCATAAGAAGGGGAAAGAAAGGGACGAGAAAAAGCCAATGCTAGGTTCGTCCCAGTCTCTCGCGCTCCGCTAGACCTGACACTGTTTGATTGTTCCCACAGCCATCGATGCTCTCCAGCTGGACTTCAACGTCAAGTTCCCGCTCTCGCTCGTCATTTCGCGCAAGACTATCCTACGCTATCAGCTTCTATTTCGCTTCCTCCTTCACCTCAAACACGTCGAGCAGGCGCTTTCTGCGATGTGGCTCGAACAACAAGGCCCAGTGTGGCGACGCACGAATGTACCGTCCGAGTTTGCCGCGTGGCGTCTCCGTTTATTCGTACTGCGAGCGCGGATGCTCGCATGGGTGCAGCAGATACTCGCATTCGTCACACAGGAGGTGCTCGAACCGAACTGGCGCGCTCTCGAGACGAAATTGTCAAAAGTGACCACGGTCGACCAACTGTTGCGTGATCACGTCGACTTTCTTGACACGTGCATGAAGGAGTGCATGCTCACCAGTTCGAAACTGTTGAATGTACGCAATGCCCCCCCCTTCATTAAGTAGTCCACCCTCATTTCAATTAATAGGCCTTCTCCAAACTCATTGTGACATGCTCGACGTTCGCGCTGTACACGACCTCCTTCACGAGAGATGCGAATAAGGCACTCCTCGCCGCGGAGACTCAGGAAGGCGACGGTGGAGCAAAGAAGCGATCGGACTTTTTGGTCAGGTTCGAGACGAACTTCAATCATTGGCTCAAGGTACGACCGTTTTGCCTCGGTGCCCTTGAGGCGCTAATAAACGCCTTTACTTAGATCCACGTCAACTGCGTGCAATTTTATGCATCCAGCGAGAACGTCTCGCTACTCCCCCTCGTTGTTCGCCTTAATAGTATTAAACCGACATCATAGCAACGCCAACGCCGCACGATAGGGGACTTATTTTCACTCTCCCGCGGGAGGCTCCATATACCTTCACGTACCTAATAACTTGCTTCCTTCTTGTATCGTTATGCTGCTGTAGAAATTGTAGCATATTGCTAGTACTCCGGTCGCCTCTAATGTGCTATTATCAATATCAAACTACCCAGTGATACGATGAAAATAGATAAGGGGTAAAACAAGCCTAAAGCTACTTTCCGTTAATTTGCAACCACATACTCCAATGTCGTCTCTCTTCTTCGTGCCCTCAAATCTCCACGGAATATCTCGCACCTCGACAAATCCTTCTTTCACCGAAGGTACTTCATGGGCATCCGCAAATCCCATGAGCGCAGCATACGGTATTAATTCTCGGGTAGACTGCAATACTTGGATAAGCGACATGGAATGGCCGGAAGACGATCTACGCACCTCCCGGGCCACAACTGAGGCTGGCCTGGCGTACGCGCGATAAAGGTTGTTGTGCCAAGCCAGCTCAATCGAACCCTGGAAGACAAAACATCTGCGACCAGTCAGTAAATGTGGCCGCACAGTGGGCCTGAGGATGATACCGAGCCGGTACTTGGAGCCGCTTGGCGAGGTCAAGATAATGCTTGCGCGTCTGCACGTCCCTATTTGTGTTGTCTGCACTACAGGTAAACAACAGACGAATCAGATAGAGTAAAGAGGCAATCGAACCAATGACACAGCTCCTCCCAGCTGTCAATGCTTCTTCTGCGGCCTTGACGCACTTCGGACGCGAACCAAGCGTGTCTTGGTTCACGTGTACGTATCCTGCCGGAGCGAAGTGCGTGCGGTAGAATGTCGATTTCCCTAAGCACGGCGGACCGACGAAGACCACAATCTCAGTTTCAAGATCAGGCGGTAAGACCACAGTAGCCTGGGAATCTTGAGGGTCTACAACCTCGACATGAAGTAGGGGAGGACAGGGGAAACACCAACAACTCTCACACTCTTTAAGGGACGAAACGTGGAATCCTGGGAGCGTATATGGTGCCGGAGATATCTTGAGGAAATATTCCTGGGATCACTCAGAATGAGGCCTCGAGCCATGCATGACACGTATGGGGGACTTACCTCGGGGGTATAGAACTGTACACCAACGTTGAGCGCGAATTTTCTATCGGTTGACGCGAAATCGTTGGTACGCCCAGCTGCGTCGCCAACATAATACGAAGTGCTTTTATCTTGGCAGAGCAGAGTTGAGCGAATACTCCAGAGACCGGAAGAACACGAATGATACCTATCGTGACTCCGTCTTGAGCGAAAATACGCTCAAGTTCGAACCACATCCCGGGCATAGGCTTCCGGTGTCCATCTTTGCTCGTGGCCGCAAAAATTCGAAAAGGAAGTTCAGGGATCTTAAAGTATCGATATATCAAGTGTGAAGATTGGAAGACAACAACAAACGATTCTCTGGGGGACACGCACAGCAGCGGCGATCAGTGGATCTTTTTCTTCCAGTCAGCGAGTTCTAAGGGTTTGAGGTTCTGGTTCGAGATAAGCACGACGGAGAACCTGTGCGCCAACAGATATTCAGCACGTCCGTTCCACGTTGGGACAGAACAAGGCGAAAGGCCCGAAAGAACACGACAATGCGAACGGCAAGGACGTAGAACGCACCCAGAGTCATGCGCCTCCTGCAATTTCTGCGGCACGACGGCCCTCCACCATTCCCATCCGCCTCCGTTTGTCTGCTTCTTTATCACACGTTTGCCGCCTTTCGAGCCAGCGCGCCCCACTTGGACAAAGGACGACTTGATGACGGTAGAATCGAGATCGAACGCGGCGACGCGCGAAGACGCGGTCGGGGAGAGATGTACGCCGTGCAGACAACTGCGAGTCGGACCGAGAGCAGGGGTGAGCCACCTGAAGGGCTTTTCCTCACTATCTTCATCTCCTCTTCCGCGCTTTTCAAAGATTGGAAAGACTAATGACAAGAGGTCAGCAAGTGAGTGAAGGAAGGCGACAAGGAGTGGCGTGTCTTGTTCGAGATACGCGCAGACGCACGTTTGGGCACCTTGGCATCAGGGCTGCCACCTGGGTGGTCCCGCTCCCGCTTGACAGAAGAGGAAGAGGCTACGCCCGCACGTATGCTATTGAACGCGGACATGTTTCCTGCGTGATGGCGATGGCGAAGAATTGAGTACGGATTGATTCCGCACACACGGGTCGAAAACATCCGATTCGAGTCACAATCGTAACACAACAATCCACCACACCGAGCACGAAAGACACGTCGAAGAACGAACACGACGCGCATATACTACAACAGCACCTTGTAGTACAAACGTACTTTATCAGATTCTGCCGACTACACTGGAACTGATCCAGTCTTCCTCGACGCCAAACATCACCATAACCAAATGGGGGAGCGGGGGGCACCATTACAGCTGGTGCATCTTCGAATGTGGGGAAGAGCAAAGCACGCGATAGGAGTGAAAAAAAAAGATCAGGAGCTACCCGACCCGATCTGACGAACGTTATCCTGCATACAGTCACCGGGGGTTGGCTTTCAAAGCAGTCGTCTCAATGCCGGTTGAGCGACAAGTGTTTAGGTGTGTCTAGAGTGCGGTGCCGTAGCTTGCACTGACGCTCTCACTGAGGTGCTCGTCCGCAGGGTTGTAGGTAAACCCGCGGAATTGGTCCTGCACGGTCTCCGACAGCTGTGAGTCCTGCACGACCGAGTCCTGGGCAGTCTCCGACGTGAACTCTTGATCAAAGTTCGCCACGTCGAGAGCCGATTCGACCGACGGCTTGAATGGCGGCTGGATCTTCTTTTGCATCAGCCTGTAAGAGGTGGTATTAATTGGAGTTACGCGTCGGTCGTTTCAGTCATCACCTATTCCAGTCAATGTGGCGCGAAAAGAACTGATGTCGCTTGATTTCTTCGCCCCCATTGGCACCTAGACGCCGCGCCGGATCTCGCTGCAGCAACGCAGAAATTACGCCCCGCGCATCCTCGGACATGTCGGTAGGGAATTGTAGTGGGTCGGATAGGATGCGCTGATACATGACGTTCACGTTCTCATCATAGAATGGCGGAAGGCCGGTCTGACTCGTGGGTCAGCCAAGGGATGGGAGGAGACGAGATGTAGCCAACCATCATCTCATATATCAGGACTCCAAGGGTCCACCAGTCGACGGTCTTTGTATAGCCTTGCGATTCGAGCAATTCGGGAGCAATGTATTCGGGAGTCCCACAAAATGCTGTACAACGAGTGTCAGATGGGAAGGCCTCCAAGGCTTGGACTGTGTGGGAAGCGCACTATTCGTCCTGTCAGTTTCTGACATGTTCAGTTTACAGAGGCCAAAATCGCAGAGAGCAATATGGCCTGTATAATCTAGAAGGATATTCTCCGGCTTCAGGTCACGGTAGACAACGTTGAACATGTGCAAGTGCTCCAAAGCACACAACAATTCGGCAGCGTAAAATCGGCTTCGGTTTTCATTGAATCTGCCCTCACGCTGTAGATGATAGAACAGCTCCCCCCCGTTGACTGGCGAAAAGGAGGGTCAAGTGAACGATTTGATGGTTTGGCTTGACATACCGAATGACATCACCAGGTACAACTTGTCCGGGTTTTGGAAGGAGAATTTGAGCGGAACGATAAATGGGTTGTTTACCAGCGCCAAAACTGTTCTCTCGGCGAGAATATGAGTGATCTCACCAGGTCGGCTCGCGATGTTGGCTTTGCGGATCGTCTTGAGTGCATAGATACGCTGTGTGTCTTTCTTGCGCACTTGCATGACCTTTCCAAACGAACCTTTCCCAATCACTTTAAGCAGGTCGAACGCGTCGATCGTTAGGGTTTCATGTCGCGCAGGCTTGTAGGCGATAGTAAGATGGAACGATCCGGAGCCTGATATCGCAGTGTACCATTGGTCCGACATATGCTGTGGTTGGGTCATTACGATGTTCATATGGACACAATGAAGAAGTGACGCACATGGGCATCCAATACAGGAGTCAGATCCAAACGCCCCATGAGAAGGTCGTTCCCCATGTTATCCTGGCCTGGCATGTACTGTGTGGTGCGAAGGTATGCGGAAAGCGAAAGGTTCGATGTTCGTGAGACATCGCTGCCCGTGGGTCGTGAGGCGTCAGCAAGCTCGGGCGGTGATGACGACTCACAAGTCGGCACGATAGTTCCAAACCGGATTGGCAAGATCTCCGCCGAGAGCATCGATCAAGATCTCGTTCTTGTCGAATTCTAGGACGATGTAAGGGAGCCACCAGTAACGCCGGCGTTGCATGCTCTCGCGATTCGAGGAAGATGTGCGTGGTGGAGGACCGGTATCGAGGGCCTTTTGGATGACATCTGGGATGCGTACGCCTGGGGGGAGGGCAAGGCCACGCCCTAGTGACGAACAAAGTCGGGTAAGTAGCCAGCCAGCTTATGATCGAGAAGTCGCTTGTGCGAAGACTAGGATAAGGCGGGGAAGGCAACTGATATAATTACCTGAGAAGATGCGGATTGTGAGGGTACCGGATCGGAAGCTTGGTTGGTGGGCGATTTGAGTGGGCATCGGTGTTGTTGAGCGAGATGGAATTGGGACAGGTGTGAGAGAGCGAGAGGGTGGTCCGAGATCCCTGTGGTTTCCCTCCTTGTTTTCTATCGGAAGTGGTGGTATCGAAGTAGAGATGGAGAGACAAGGAAGGAAAAAGGGCGTCAGATAGGCTTAGGCTGAGGAACAGTGGATGTGATCAGGTACACGCACTCTTTGATGTGCCGAGTTTCCACGACATTTTGACGGGTGATGATCTCGTCAGGGACACTCGCCGTCGACGACGGTAGTCAAGAAAGATTCATCGATGTCCGACCAAACTGAATCAATTTCGCAGACAAAGTTAAGGTGACATGATCTCTCGGTCACCGCAACGCCCGTGACTTCGAGTCACCTTCGCTATCATTTATCGCATCGCACCCACCTTCCCCCGATGCCGAAGCCGACTCCATTTATATCCCAGCCCTTCCCGGGACGAGTTGTGCTGCGGAGGATTACGGGTCCTCGGAACTTATTGCTTACTGTACTACTGTACTCCTCGTCACTCACCACTGTCAGAATACCGTGTCGCATCAGCGCGTCAGCTGAGCTTTTGCCCTAATTCGCATCCATCAGCCGTGTTCTGCCGCCCCAAGGCACTACGAACCTTGTTCTGGGCTTGGCCACCCGCGTACACCATCAAGGGTATTTCCACTTGCAGCCGGCGCTGTCCTTTCTTTTCTAGTAGGCCAGCTCATTCTCGAGTTCCGAGTCATGTGTTCACGACTGACTCGGTTTCGGGGTGCAGTTTTAACTGCCAAGGCAACGCAACTTGCCTCATACTCGATGGGGATTAGGCTCCACGGCCAGACTATCCAGTACTGTACTGTACAGTAATACGCAGTTACACAGCAAGTAACAGGGTTGGCTACAGCTGTAGGAAGTACCTAGGTATGATGTTCACGTCCAACTCATCCAATCGCCCCTGTTGCCCTTGATGATGGAAGCATTTCCCTACCTGTCCGTTGATGGTTTTAGCAATGAGGCAACTGGCGCATTCTTTCCAAAGACACATGTCGAGTTTTGCACAGCAAATTAACGGCCAGGATCCAAAGAATCATCGCTGCTATTTCCAAGTACATGGTGAAACCTAATGGGGATTTTCCATCCAACCAACGACCTGCCCCCCGTTGACTACTCTTGTGCACATTACGTGGCTCCTTGTGTTGTCTTCGGCGCTCCACCACCACCAGGAGAGGGGCTTCCGGTAGATTGATTGCGATTCCCACCTTTGTCGCCGTCTTGCATACCTCGATGAGGCTGCTGCCGTCGTTTCGGATGTGGCTGTGGTTGGGGTGACGGAGGGCCTGTGCGCGGGTCGAACCACAGGATGGCATTAAGGGTTCCCCCCATACGGAGTCGCATTACCACACGCTGGCAATCCTCCCTGAAGCGTACGATGACATGGGGTCTGATGGGCCCGGCAAGGTTCTGTGACCAGGAACGTTGCATCAGTCAGAGAGGCACGGAGAGTGATTATCCCGTTTACGAAAGTAAGTTCTACCTTTGCTCGAACAAAAGGGTCGACCACGCAAAGCATGTCAGACTGCCATCGAGACGGCTGTGCCTTGTCGTCTGCTTTCAGCGGGGATCCAGCCTCATCTTCATCTTCTGCAGTGTCGCGCTCGGCTTCGGAGCCCGTATCGTTTAACTCATCACCCACTTCTCTGTTTCCATCCCTTCCTCTGTCCGTTGCTTGTTGTCCGTCATAACGAGGACCCGCGACCTCAGAGGCTCGTTTTGACTGGGTTTCCTGTCTTTCGAATACCTCAACATCGGCCTCTGACAAAGCCTTCTTCCGTCTCTGCTTGCCCTTCGAAAGGGACGTTCCAACCGTGTCTTTCTCGGGAAGCGTATTCGTAGACGGCGGGAAACCGCTAAAAGGACCCTCTCTCAGACTTTCAGACTCTCTCTTGTTGCACGGAACCTCGCGAGGCATCACACCACCCCAGCGCACACTTATCAAGCTGTTGCGGTAGTCATGCTCATGGCCCCAATACCTTACGATCTTAGTTAGCCCATATTTCGGTAGAGTAACGGCCACCCCATACTGAAACCAGTCTTGCAACGCCTGTTCAATCTCGACTATCTCAGGAGGTGTCCACTGCGGTACTTTCTTCCATCGAGCAACACAGCGGATCCTTTCTTGCGTTTTCGTCCGCAACCAGAATGTCCCACCTTCTGGCAGTTCGGTACCTTCTTGCAAATTTGGCAACAAGCCCCTTGTCTAAGAAAAGTTAGCAATCGATTGACGCCGAACACGAGGCAACTACATGGCACCTGCAGAAGACCAATTGTCATTATCGTGAGTGCATAGCTACTGAATGTCACTGGCACCCCGGGAGCACCTGCTGGGCTGTTGTAACCAAGCGGACGTGCCCACCGCTTGATAGCAAGAACGAGAGGGCGAAGTACGGGTAAGATGTCGCAGTAATGTTGGATGAGAGACGTGTTCATAGAACCCAGTTGATCGTTTATGTTCAAATCGCATTGAATGCCAGTTATGGGGTCCTTAAATTTCACTTGAAATGATGGTGGTCAGCTACGAACACATTGGAAGAGTTACAAAGTAATACCTATAGGTACATTTGCAGTCGGAACCTTTTGGAGAATCTTGAAGCCAGACCGATAGAGGACAGTGCTCACCTCGCTGTAGGCACTGCGAGGTAAGGTCAATCGTTCTTATTATGGACAGCGTACCTAATCTTGTAAATCCCTATTTCATGTCAATAGTGAAAGCATCTACGGTGGAGTCGAAGGGCGTACGAGGTAATAGACTCAGATCAATGTCCGGGGTGAATCCTGTCATCCTGTCGGGATCCTGAAGCATTTTCACTCCCTCAGAGATGAGGCATCGGGGGGACACATACAATGACGACCAGGTCCAGATCACTGGTGTGCCCATCCACACCATATTGTGTACTCCCAAATACCTCAACACGATACCCAGGGCCAAAATGACTCCGAATGGAAGCGGTTACTTTCTCCACCGTCCGTTGGCGCCCTTCGCGTATCTGTTGACCTGGTACGGTCGTCTAACAGAGCCAGCGTGAATTGGTGTATAAGCTTTCCTGGTTGGCGCTGGAAAGCACGGAACGTACATGGTACAACCTCATCAATTCTTCCCGCACGCGTGAATTTGAATAATAGCGCCCATGCTCCGTGCGGATTGCGGTCAGCGGGCTACTAACCTTGGGTTGAACAGGGGACGGTACGAGGTTGCGAGAACGCTGCTCAGCAAGTGTCTCCGGTCTGTAGTAGGGACCAAAGATAGTATGGAGTGGCCGAGCAGTCCGTAAAAGCGATGCACAGGACTCTGCTAGCATGGAGAGGTAGTGCAGCGTACTTCGGTGTACGTTGAACGCGTGATTCTGGGTATTCTGTCAACGTTCACACGGGGCTTCAGAAGTAAGCGACATACATGGGTTGGGACAAAGGGGTCAGGAACGATGAGTTGGTGGCGAGACCACGGTGACTTTTTCTCGTCAAAAGCCCTTAACTCGCCAGCAAATCTCCCCTCAATGATGTTTGGGAGACTGATGCGAAGAATGGGCCATCTCTCGCTATCACCTGCGTAGATGTGATGAAGTCGCTTAGATACGATCCATCTTTGGAATCGAATATCAGCCAATCGTAACAATACCTGCTTCAAATTCAACCCACCTTAAAAACTGAAGCAGCACTGATGAGAAATCGCTATCAGGGTAAGAGTGCGGAAATAGGGCGTAGGATATATCGAGCAAGATAGGCTGGTTTGGTTCGTCCCTGGAGTCGAATTGCATCCATACCGAGGTTGTATAATGTGCGCTAGCTTGTGCTTGCTCGGCTGAGACAGAAGTCGGGCAGCCTGCGGCCGTGAGCCTCGACACCTCTTCTTCCTGTCCCTCTGTCAGAGGAATAGGAATTCGGGAAAGAAAAGTGTGTTCTACCTGGAGAAACCTGATCATAAGAAGGCACAGCGTCGCTGGGCTGATCCCGCTTATGTCCCAGGAACGCATCCAAACATAGACCAGGCTAATCATGAGACGTAACCGTGGATTTCTTTGACTGTATAGGTGCAAGAGATTGTGTGTGTGCCGAATTGCGGGGCAAGGAAGAGATAATCTAAATTGCTCCGGAGTCGTCGCCTCGAGAACGGCAGGATAGACTATTTCTGATTTGGAGCCTCGCTTGTAGCGCGGCCACCGAAACGCGTTGTCTTCTGTCGAGGTGGAGGGTCACTACGCTTCCAGCGTCCCGGTATGTTATCCCGTCGCTGGACGTCAGTAGATTGAATAACGCCATCAAAACCATGATCTTGTAATAATGCGGCTACACGACTGTCGCATGTGAGCTCGGCATGCCATACACATAGTGGGATTAAGCCACCTGGGGTAATAGACATCGGGTAAGTTGTTGAAGTCTGTGCCAGGGGGAAGCCCAGTAGGTTGGCCCTTGTCCTGGTGAGGTGGGTGTGATGACAAAACAGGTCCGGCGTGAGATAAGCGTGCGAGGGCGTATCCGTTAGCGGATCGTTGACCCAAAGTGAGAGAGTGAGTATACGGACCACAATCACTAGGTCCAAAGGGGCGATGTCCACGTCCTCGGCGTAATTCAGCATGCTGATGTCCTCGACGTCAAAGTGATGTCCCGCATAGCGTTGAATGATCCCACGAAGCCGTTCGAGGAGAGCAAAACGTGCTTGTAGCCTCTCTTGGGAGGGCGCGAGGGCCTGCGGAACTGGAAGTCAGAGGGAGTGCTTGAGCAGAAAGGGCTATGTTCACTCGCCCAAACCAGAGATAGTGCGTCGTAATATATTTGGGGATGGCATCTCGACATCAGTGGTAGACGAGATTCAGGGATGAGCGAAGCGATTTGTGATCGGATAGATCGGAATCGAGTTAGTTGATGCCAAAGCCAAAGCCACAACCGACGAGCGACGAGCGCCAACGCAGGAAAAGCCAAAATACCTGAACAATTTGCTTTTTCCTGTCCCAATGCTTGGGATGGAAAAAAAATCGAAAATGCGTTCCTCACGCGGAGGAAATGATGCTGCACTCAGAATGCGATGAGAAGATACTAAGAGTAGTGATCCCTGCTTTATATTCAAGTACTGGCTATCAACAGAATGGGCCCCGCCACACGTTATCCTGATTTTTTGCTTTTCCTCTTCTTCCGTCCTCCCCCATTGTTGCCGTTAGCTGACTCGGAATTGTCAAGAGAGCGTTTTGGCAGTCGTCCCTCTATTTGACTTTGCCTTGACATTTCTGCCGTAACCGCTACCGGAGGTGCCACCGTAGCTGGCTCCGCTTCCGGTAGCTGTTCCCCTGACATTTCTATGGTGTCGCTGGTGCTCGCCGGCCCCACGACTGAGGCGCCTGGTATGACTAATTTCGGCTCTGAGAATACGGCACGGTATGTTTTTCGGGTTTCTGGAAATTGAGTAAATGCAATGAACAATCGGCGAAAAAGGAGCGACAGGGAACCACACACGCGCACGAAGTAAGAGAGACTTTGGGGTGGTGGTTGTAGTATCGTGGGCTAAATTTTGGGGAAGACCAAGGAACGTTACTCTTTGCTCCCTGTTAGTGATGATGGCAGATCGAGGGCGGACGGCGGTTACGCACAAGTTTCCGATATCTTTGGGAGCACGTAGATCGACGATGTCCATCCCGCCACCTGTCACGATGAGGCCCTTTCCTTTCGTCACACGGGCTACCTCGCGTGCCGTCGCCCACCAGTTGCGTTTTGCGTTGCTGTCGAGTGCTCCCGCATACGAGATCTCAAAGACAGCGCCGTGGCGCAATGCCGTACGCACCATAGTATGCTTCATACGAAATGGGAGACGGGGCACATCGAGAGGCAGAGAGATCACATGTACAGAGAGCGGGGAAGGCTGCGTGTGGGTTAGGCATGCGAGTGAGAAGCTACCCCGGTGGTAGGTGAAAGTGCGATGATGTCGTAAGAACTAAACAGATTGGACTGTGCATTTGTCTGCCACGTTTTCCGTTAGCTGGGCGACTTGATGATTGGAAGAATACGAGCGCACGAGCCCGAAACCTTTCTCGCTATCTTCGTCGAGAAGAATTGTAAGCCGCTTCAGATATATGATTCCGCGTCGCTTCTTCACCTGGCGGAGTAACGGGTCGAGCGTGTTCACGAAAGCTTTCGGTTCCACCTTTGTTCTTACGCATTGATTGAAAGCGAGCACGGAGTAACCCACTGGCTTATCGATCAGTATTGTACTGGATATGACGGCCAGAAGAGATGCACAATGCACGAGAAGGTCTATACGCGCCTCGATGGCTTGGAGCTGAGGCGGAGCAAACGGCGTCAAGTGGGAGGGTTGAACCTGTTTCCCCTTTCCCTTGTTCGATTGGACTGCCGGACCTCCCGAGGGTGGTGGGATGGGGACATTAAGGTCGAAGTACATGGCAGGCAGTAGCAGAGCGCGGCTGGCTGGCTGACGCAACCCACGCGTGACTGCAAAAGCCGGGCACTGCGCAACCGGCCCTCACTTTTGCTGAAACCAGAATGTCGCTGGTCAAGCTCACAGCTCTATCAACACAAACACTTTCGCTTTTATTAGAGCGTCAGAGGTTACAGTCACTATCCTCCGATGCCGCAGCAGGCGGAACGAACAGCTCCCTACACCTTCCGCAGATCACCCGCAATCTCGCGCAGCTGCGGTTGGGGATTGTGGAACTCGAATCAACTGGGGATTACAATGAAGCCGTTACACTCCTGCGAAATCAACACGTGCGTATGCGTGGTATGGTAGGGTTGGATGCGGTAGTTGAGCCCCTTCCCGAGCCGATCGCAACACAAGAGGATGGCATCCCAGGCGCGGAGAAGCCGGAAAATACGTGGCCCTCTGTCGGCAAGCAAGTATTCACACCTTATACGGATGACCCGGAGGCTGGTACGGATCCCGTCTTTGTGCTGCAGGAGCAGCAACGCCTGATGGATGGTGCGTGCCTTGGCTGCTTCTTGGTTGTGTCATACCTCTTCAACGAAAGTGTGAATCACAGACCAAGACGCACATCTAGATTCACTTTCGCACTCCATTACGCGTCAGCGCGACTTGTCAGTGCAGATCAACGACGAGCTGGAAATGCATACAGGCCTATTGGAGGAATTCGACCACGATCTCGATGACACTGGAAATCGCCTGGGCCGGGCTCGTCGACGACTTGGACGTGTTGCTACCAGCGCCAAGGAGCACGGTGAGTGGGGAAGCGCTGAGAGCCTGGGATGGCAGCTGATGATGCAACGCAGGGTCAGCATTGACTATCGGATTGCTCATCCTCGTACTGTTGATCTTGATCATCGCTTTCAAGACATGACATTTTTTGTCTACCCTTTCTTTCTATATCTAGGGTCTGTGAGCATCTACGCTCCGTACTTACACACGCAATTTGTACTCGTTATACCTTAATGTGATGGCTTACGTGGAGAGGATTACATGTGTGGGTAAGCTGCTTACGATTGGACCTCCTGCAACGACGGAGCGACCGCGCTCTTTAACGGCAGTGATGGTCGCCAGTTCCTCGCCCCTTTCTGTTCTTTCTTTCTTGAGTTCCCCGGCCCGCCCCTTTTGTATAAATGGCACCGAAATGGTTCCACGGTTGGCTCAGGACGGTACCCATCCTCGCCTTGGCCGTTTCTCTCCTCCATTCTCATCTCCTGCAGAGGTCCAAAGTCGTCCCTGTCCATCCCTCAAAGCCGGTCATGTCAACTAAAACCGCTCCGCTCGGAGGTACAGCCTCAAACGTTACCATCGGAAAGATTGGCGTGAGTGCACATCCCTCGATCCTTCTCCATCCCGACGTTGATCTCCCCATCTTTAGCACGGTCTGATGATGATGACGTGCGCACTTCTCTTCATCGCATCCTCTGCCTCAGTGTCAACGACCCTTTTCAGGTGGCGTGATCCACCGATCTCTGATGAAGAAGCTTTCGCGTCATTGAAGGCGGGAATGGATAGTCTCCCCCCAGATAGCAAGATGTTCCTCAACAGTGGTGCGTATGTGAAGAGTTATATTTCATTCCTTTGCCTCACTGCTCCATCCATCACGAGCAGGTGAGTTCTATGGGATCAACCCCCCGAGCGCCAATCTCGACCTTCTTGCGCGTTTCTTCGAACGATACCCTGGTTACGCCGACAAGGCGTTCCTCTCTGTGAAGGTAAGCATTCCGCTCTTGAGCACGTATTCGTATCTTGATACAGTAAACGGCATAGTGCGGCATGTCGTTCAATCCACATGGTGATCTGTGCGTCTCCCGCCCCAATAGGTTGGGTGGTTGTTAAGACTTGAGTCGCAGTGAAGCAGCACTCGAACGAAAAATCAACTTCGTCCTCGCCAGGCTCCGTGGGACCAAGAAACTTGACTTGTTCGAGCCCGCGCGTGTCATTCATGGCGTTCCCCTCGAGCACAGCACCCGCATAATGGCCAAGTTCATTGCCCAAGGCAAATTTGACTATATTGGTCTTTCTGAAGTCCGCGCAGATCATGTCCGTCAGGCGCACAGAGTAAGCACGCAGCATCGCACATCGAGAATCGGATGCTTACTGTGTTCCGTAGGGTCACCCCATTACCGCGGTCGAAATCGAAGTGAGCCCATGGAGCTACACTCAGGAGACCAAAGACGGTTGGTAGACATCTCACCCACCGTTGATCGTGGACCTCATACACCACATCGCAGTTATATCTACGTGTGAAGAGCTCGGCATTGCTGTCATCGCGTACTCGTATGTACTCTATCATCGACTCATCTGCCCTATACCGATTCATTTTTAGACCTCTCGGTCATGGGTTTTTAACCGGAAAATGGAAATCGTACAAGGACCTTGAACGTACGTGGTTTCTGCCCTGTCGCCTAACATGGCGTAAACATTATCCCAGCGGACAACATGCTACGCCAGTTCAGTCGGTTCCAAAGAGATGTGAGCCACAATATTCTCTGCCCCCGTGCGATGTTACGCACTGATTTACCTTCTAGAACTTCAACCACAACCTGGCGCTCGTCTCGGCACTCGAGGCGATTGCCGCCAAGAAGGGTATTACCGCAGCACAGCTATGCATTGCATGGGTATCATCGCTTGGGCCAAGGGTCGTACCAATCCCAGGCAGCTCGTGAGTCCCCATCGTGCACCGTGCCACTTCATCTTTGACACATTTTTCTTACGCGCGTAAACAGAAATGTCAAGCGCACCCTTGAGAACTGCGCGGCAGGTGACGTCGAGCTGACAGCCGAGGATCTCGCAGGGATCAGGCACGCTATGACCGTCAACACTGTCCGCGGCACCAGATATTGAATGACAATGTAATGATGATCAATGATCTTGTATTATATGACGAATACCCTAGCATCCAAAGAAATACTTCCCTAAAAATGACTGAAGATGAGAAGACCCGGCGTAGAAAGACAGCGCACAGCTAAATCTATTTGTCTATATCAGAAAAATCCGTTCACGATCCTCTGACCCTCTGGCGAACAACGAATTGCGTGAGCTGCTGTGATTGTACGGTAGCCTTGAACATCCTCCGCCACGATATGGGATCACCCTATCCATATCGTATTAGCAGTACGTCAGTGACATCGCGTAGTTTGGAGGCGATTGATTACCTCGTCACGTTGCATAACGCAGAAACTTCGCACATCTGCCTTGGCGAAAGGCTCGATGATCACCCAACCTTTGTATTGTACACGACGATGGTCGAATCCGCCGATACGACAGCGCAGCTCGCCATTGGGCCCATTTACTGCTGGCACTGAGCGGACCTTCTGTACTTCGAGCGCACTCTCGATGGCCACTAGCAGTTCTGGAGGAGCTATGGACGCCCAGAAACGCGTCAGGTGTGGCGTGTAGCGCGTGCCGCCTTGGGTCTGAGACTATGGAATTGTGAGAAGGAACGATTATGATACATGCTTCAGGAAGTGGGATGGGACGAACGAAGAGCATGAGCGACTGTGTAAATTGAGAGCCCCGCGTTGCTGAAAGCATGATTTGGTCGTCGTCCCGAGGGATAGGTGATTCTCTGTAAGACTGGTAATGAGAGAGGCTATTCAACACGTGCCGATATGCCCACGTACGACTGCATATCGATCTCCACAAGGTCGAGATCACCTGTATCGCGGAGACTCTGGGTGAGTTTATCCGCTAATACGACGGGGCCTTGAGAGGCTAATTGACTCTGTCTGTAAACATGAGGTAAACACCAAAACGATATCAGGTAACACAATGTAGAACATACGTGAGTACCCAAGGATGCTGAAATGCATCCGTGAGCGTCATGCGATCCCGCGGGTTGACGGTCAGTAGGCCTGTGATCAACGCTACCCAAGGGCAAGTGAGCGAGCTAGGGAAAGGGATCGCGATGGGCAACGAACAGAACACAGGTGCAGGCATTCGATTCCAAGGAGCGTCATCGATGAATGAGCCTGACAGATAACGGCTGAACTCGTAGCTGCGTCTTGTTGGCTCGTCCCAGGGAGTATCTTCGAGGTTAGATGAGGATGAGATGTCACCCCTTCTTGGCGATGGAAGGTCCTACGCACTCCCAGCAATCATTGTGAAAAGGATGACACCGACCCCCCAAACATCAATAGGTTCTGCCCCATAAGGTTTGTCGGTATTCAACTGTTGTCTTGAATCAGAGTTCGGCATATTACAAGATCATCAACAGAAACACACCTCTGGTGCGACGTATGGTAGACTGCCACATCTTTCAGTGAGCATTCTTATCCGGCCCGATTCTTTAAGCTTGTATACTGAACAAAGGCCGAAATCTGATATCTTGAGTGTCCCTGCGGCGTCGAGGAGAAGGTTTTCGGGCTTGAGATCCCGGTGACACACGCCCTCGGCGTGAATGTAATTCTGATTTACATTTCCGGGGAAAAGTCAGCATTCGTCTTGCCGTGCGCCGAGAGTAGCAGTTGAACATTACCAAGCCGGACAGGAGCTGGAGGAAATAGAAGTGCGCCACTTCTTCGACAACCCCGACATCAGGCGCTATTTGGTGAATTAGTCTGTCCGTATCTTACCAGGGTAGGTCAAGCGCTGGCGCACCGATCTTGTCGAAGAGATCGCCACCGGCTGCGAACTCGAGGAGCATGTAGATCGCAGGTATGTACGGTGACTCCGTGCCTGGCTCCACGATGACCGCAGTCAGGAACTCGAGAACGTTGCCATGCTTGAGGGCTGCGTGGACGCGCATCTCTTTATCTATTGCCTTGCGCTCGGCTTGACCAGTCTTTGGCGTCAAAGTCACCACCTTGCAAGCTGCGACGCGATGGTCCTGGGTATTGACGGCTTGAAATACCCTACGAGAACGTTATCGGCTTTTCTCCCCTTTTCCCCCTTCCGCAAGCGAACGCACGTAGAGAAGCCTCCGCCTCCAACTTGCTGAATTAGCCGGTAACCTTTGATAAAAGGGACTGCAGTTTAGCGGAGGCGCTTCAAAGCAGGTAAGGTGAATCTCCGGCACCGTTAACTTTCGGGTAGCGAAGGTTTGACTGCATTGAGAACCGAATGCTAAGACAATTGTGCTCGGAATAGCCCGAGTCTGTACAGTGACTCGGACGTTTTGGTTTGGAGAAAGTCGCGGCCGTGAAAGGAACGCGTTGCCTCACGCGACCAGGTCACGTTTTATTTTATATATCAATCTGCCGCGTCGGCTCGGCTTGGTCTACCATGTTTAGCCCCTCGAATGAGCAGGCGGCGTTGGACGGAGGTGAGAGACAGAGTCGAGCGCAAGTTTTCGAGAGACAGGAGACGCAAGCAGGAGAGCCTGGTAGAAACTAATAATTTGGCTGTACGCAGTCGAATTTGCTCCAATCTCCGTCACACTCCATCTAGTCCGCTCATTCTGGCGAGGTGTTTACAAATCCCTGGTAGTATATCGGATTAGTACACGCGCCTGTCATCTCTCTGACCGCGCGAGAGCGGGGTTCGACTCCCCGCCAGGGAGTCTGGATTAAGTCCTCTCATATTTTTTGTTTATTTCCTGGGTGCTTAGAGTGGAGGAGCTCACATGTATTCACGGATCGCTCCTGCGGGTCATTTATTGAAATAAGAATTCCCAAAGTAGACGACAACGATAACTAGGTCAACCCCGACTACAACGAGACACACTAGACCCGAGACTCTTGGAGTTAGTTCCAATACAAGCCAATCACCATAACTTTCGCGCATTGGTCTGGTTATATGATGAAGCTTTGCTTGACATTCTAGGAAAATGAAGGATGAGTATTGACAGAAAAAAAACAGCTGGTCTAGTCACTGTAACTCACAATTGGGTTAGTGGCTGACAGTTGTGGTCTTTGGCTGTATTTCTTCCTGAGGATCTCACTTTGCGAACCGGCTGGTGTGAGTGCAATACGGGATGGTGCCAAAGTCATTGACACGCACCGTACACCACGAAGGAGATCAATGTACGATATTTGAGGGTTGCGCTCTGGGTACGAGTCACTGATATGAAATGCATCAACGTTGGGGATACGCACTTAATACTTTCAAAAAAGCCTAGTCGAGAATCAGTGGCATTGGATTTAATGATCTGGCCAGTTACCCACATAGCTCATAGCGCCTACGGCAACTCCTCCTTGAACAACGTCCGCGCTCGTTTGCGAATCTTTACAGCCGCTGAAACAGACCTAGAAATTTTCGGTTTAAGAAATTTGTGCCTTTCTCGCAAACCCATTTCCGAACATACAACATCAGCTGGCGAGGTCTTCGCCTGATGGAATGCACGAGAGACTGGGCTTGATTTCAGTTTCCCATTGGAGTGGAACTTATCACCCGCTCAGCATGAAACGTGTAATCGGCGCAAAGAATCGCACACGGTACCTCGAAAACAAGATCTTCTCCTTGTCAACCACAATCCTGATAAAAGACAGTAAATCCGCACCTAAAATCGAGCCAGAGTGGCAGGACTACATGCTGAATGGGCACGATACGCTGATATTAAGGATGTCACCACTCACATCGAACACGGCCTAACGTTTATTGGTCAATAATATGTGGATACGTGTCGTGAAAATGACATACAGTCAGTCGGCAGCCTGCTGGGAGGGGTTTCACCTACGATGGTGAGGTGAGGGGCTAAATGCTCCAACCCGGATCTGCACGTACTAGGGTGTCGTGTAATAACTTGAAGGTATGGGTGTCAGTTACAGGTACACGGCACATGAAGTCGGAGGTAATCACATCGTCGGTAATAATCCCTGTTGTCCTATAGTCGAGTGGAAAGATGACTGTCATATCTTCTCAGTTGGATGAGTAAAGTTTTAAGTTGAACCACGCCACCTTCGTCCCATCCGTCTATCTCATCGCCGTCCTGGTCGCGCGTCCTTCCGCCATGCCCAGAATCTACAGCAAAATTAAACATCGGAGCTGGACATATCTCGGCACCCTGCCCACTTACAATGAAAGAATAAAGCGTCGTCGGGATGGGCACCCTCCACAAGCCACCGCATCGCATTCAGAATATTTTTTCGCGTGGGTTGCGAACGCGGGCTCGGGTTGTCATCAGTGAGTACGATAATGTTGGAATGGGGATAACGATGTTCTGTTCCTCGATGACGTCAAATGTGCACAGCATCAGATAGCTGCCAGACAAACCCAAAAGAAACTGGTATATGTTCTGTGCATCATCCACACACCCCTGCAGTGAATTCTGTTGTCCGGTGTAGTTGATTCCCACCTGTATCCTTATTCAGCCTTAGTCAAAAGATTGTTTGTAGAGACGCATACACAAAGGGCCTTTCGTGCGCCCGTGCATCGTGAATGCCGAAACAATGGATGGCAACGCCAATCGCGACGAGTCGGATCCCGCGCGTCTGCTTCTTGCGTCATGGGTGGCATCCGTGCGTGCGAGCGCGAGCTCTGTGATACACGAAGCCCTCGCGACTGTGCGGGCGGATTTGATGGGGACCCGGAGAGTGGGGAATAGTATGACGAAGGGATGCCGCGTTGCCCTCCAGATGGTGCGGGCGATGGTACTGGCATTGGTGCGTCTGCGGCGGCTTCAGGGGAAAAGGCGGGGTCATACTCGGACTGTGCTGGGAATGGCGGCTGGTATTCCCCAGGAGGATGGGTAAATGGTGGGGTCGAGTCGTAAGGCGCCATTGGCTCTGAATGCTCTATGTGCCCATGTCAAATTAAGATGCATACGAGTCAGGTGTAGGGTACGCACGCGAGGTGAGTAGCATAGGAGCTGGAGGCATGTTAGGACTCCCATATCCATCATGTGGACCATGAGATTGGGAATGGTGGTGGTCTTGAAGGTAGTGATGACCGTTGGAGTGAGAAGGTGAATGAGGACGATAATGATGACCTTGCTCCCTGAAAATGAGAATGTCAGATTGCGAAAGATAGCTATGATAACTGCCGAATGTCAACGCACATTAGCGGGGGACCAGGCGCCATATAACCCGGAGAACTATTGACCATGACATATTTAATATGAATAAGCAATTATTATGACAAACGGGGAGCGGGAACGGTTGAAGCTGTGATGGGGGCTCCCAAGGTGGTCGCTGGAGTGCCAGCCCGAGCGAGGGCGATGTTCGTGAAGGACATAAGGGGAACATCAGATACTCGTCCACTATATTGACGGGAAACAAACGCACTTAGGGATGGGGTTGGGCGAAACATGACCGGGCATCCTGTATAACACACACGCCTTTACGCTTGATAGAGCTCTATTCCGAAATAAACGTACGATGCTGGGGACCGAATCATAGACGGTGCATTAGACGGGGCTATGGAAGCCGGCTCTGCGCGGTGAGGTTGCCTTTTGGGAAAGCAAGGGTAGCAAAACCATGACATTGTGAACGGATGCGGGGCAATATGGCAGACTGCGCAGTCATAACTCACGGAAACCTAGTCGATAAATTAGGAAATGATAAGGCGCTAGGCGGTGCTTCCTGTACTCACGGGGTGAACATCAGCGTCTGGTGTTGTCCTCTGGAATCGCACGATGCGTAGAAAGCCTCAGAGTCGTCGTGATGGGGTGGCTGGAGGCGAAAGCGATCTCGAATTGATGTGGGTTAGCCAACCGGTCTTATATCTCATATTGCTGTTACATTCCGAGTACAACTGCAGCAGTACGTCTAGGTGGGCGCGCTTATCAAAGGCGCGGCAAATGATTTATCATGTGTCTTTCTTTCCTTGGCGACCTTTCAAGTCTGACCAGAGTTTCCCCTCCGTGTCGTCCCGACGTTCGACCTGGTATCATCAAAAAGCCCGTGCAAACGGCATTCCAAAGGCCAAAGGGGGCGCATGTCGTTGATGACGGTATGCGCATTAATTATCGTAACTTGGCTATTTTTGTCACCTCCGGAATTTGAATAACGCCGCCGCTCTGCTCAGCTTGAACAGCAACAAAACATGGACTGCCTCCTTCGCGATCACGTGAGGGGCGTGTTGTATGCGCGTATTTGACGCATTTTGTACGCCCAAATCGGGAAGGTCGCAAGTTGGACTTTTGTCGTTCGTAGTTCGGCGGAGGGCATCTTCTGCTCTTGTTCGCCCGCACCCTCCTTGGTCTCCCTAGATTGGTCTGCTCTGCTCTGCCCAGCACAGCTTCTCAATCAACGGGCTGGCTGGCTGGCAAGCAAGCAGGCTAAGCACGTTCTTCGATTGGCATTGGCATCAATTATTATTGGTCTCCCTACCATCCACTGACACATTTCTCTTACATCTCACCCACTCTTATTCGCACTGATCCTTTATTCTTGAATTCTCTCTTACTAAGACAGCTAACAGTGCTTCAATCTCACCTTGCATCCTCCTCCCTCCTTTCATCTGTGTGTTATTAACGAATCTTCACGCCTCATTCAATCACGCTTGTACCCAATCGTCGCTTTCCATCAGTATCCAAAGATATGCGCAGCACCATACCCTTACGAGCCCGTGCACAATCACGAGATCAGCTGCAAACACCATCTCCACCTCTTGAAACTCCACCCCAACCCGAGTCTATGTCAACGATCCGCCTAATTTCTGCGCCTCCCACCGCTGCAGGCCCCGCGCCAGGCTTAGGAGACCCTTTTATCGATACTTCTGTTCCATCATCACCTTTTATCTCCGTCTCTCACCCGACACCTCTCGCTCCAAAGATGGAGGCTCAAGCTGTCAGAAAACGCCTTGTTCCCAAGAAATCGAAACTAGGGCTTCTTGTCAACGGGAAACGCAGCAAGACACCTGAGAATAATGACTTCAATGGTGTTACACGCCGTTCAGGGGGAGCACTACCACAGCTTCCGGCGCCAAAGGTGGTTTCGAAATCTACGTGGATCCCACCCCTCGCTCCGAAGTCGGCGAGGTGCTTATGGTCAAGAAGAAAAAAAGTCGTGCCGCTCTAAGTGGGTTGAGGTGGGGAAATTTGACTGACGTGACAAACTCCGCTCCTTCCAAAGCCCCAACCCAGGTCGTCGGATTGAAAAATGGAGATAAGGAGAAATGGTGGAGCATCGGCAGAGGGCGCAAGGACACTAAAGATACGGGGCTTGTTGAAAAGGAGAACGCGCGAGTGAATCGTATGTGTTCCCATCATTAATCTGCATGTCGGGTGTTCATTTTGAAAATTGCCCAGCCTCCAGAGCCCCTTCAGAAACCTTGGCACCTCGAACACGCTTCAGTTCTCTCGACTCGAATGTTATCCTCAGTGATCCCTGCAAGACAGCGGAACGGCCAGCGCAGGTTCGGTCGGCTTCGGCGTCGGAATCTCCTCTCCAAGACCCTGGCCTTGTCAAAGATACCTCCCATGTTCCAGCCACGTCCTGTCTAGCTCCGGAGGAGATGCATGGGCTTCCCCTTCCTGCGCGTCCCAACACAACCACAGGTTCCATCGCCATTCGTGCTATGCGTTCCATGCGTTCAGTTGCTCGATTGGCTAACTGGACCAACGGAAGACCCATGGAGAAGGAAGCGACTAACCCTACAAACCCTACACAACCAATGAAGGTGCAGACGCAGCACCCAAAAAGAACGAAGAAAAAAGACAAACGGACATTGGACTCACGGCTTTCTAGCAGCAGCTCAGAAGCATGTGTGCCCGCCAACGTCGATACTCCCCCTATCCAGGCCCCCACAACACGAAAACATGGAGTCTTGGGTCTCGGATTCCCCTCTAATTTCCGTTTTGGAACAATGCGCAGCTCGTCTGCTGGCTCATGCACCCAAGTTACTGCTCGCTCCGACTGCCGCGGCCGCTCCTCATCGACGGTATCCACGGCCTCTTCTCTAAGACTTGCCTCCGCAAAGTCGCGCATATCTTCTACGAGCTCAGCTTCCGTCAAGTGGGTAGAGGAGCGCCTGGAGACCGTTAAATTGGCCTGTCGTCGTGAACGCGTTGCAGAACGACGTGACGAGACGCAATGTGATTCCAAGGAAGTACGTCCTCGTGGTGCCGTTGTAGATGTGTTCCCGGAATACATGTCATACCCCTCGCCTTCAAAGTCAACCCCGTCTACTCTAAGACCAATCGGTACGGTCGAAGAACCTTGATAGGCGGTCATTTTGTCCCAAGGGGTGAGATGATAGCAACACCGTGCCGACAGACAAGAGTCCGGCCTGCGTCCGACCAAATGACTGGAAAGGAACGATTGGGGACTATATGTCAAGATCCAGACGGTGAGTTACGAACAATACTTCGGCCACTATCCTCGGTCTGACATTTGCTCGTGGATAGGTGTTATTTCCGCGTTGGATGCAGCCACCAATGAGCTAGCCTCGCTCATTAATCGCCTTGACCTTGAGGCAACACCCGGCACTCCCCGTGGCAGTTTGCGTCTCTCACCTAGTTTTACCACCTTGCTAGCGGAATCTCCCCGTCTGAAGAAGAGTCTTAACGAGAAGGGTTCGTCGGCGACTCTTCAAATGTACCCGAACGTAGCGTCTCTACCTTCGCGTAGACCTTGTCAACAGCCCCAGAAGCGGGAAGATGTCGTCAATACCCAGCGCTTGGGCCAGCAGATTGCCCCGTGGCCCATTTCACCACCGAAGGCCCTGCAGGTTGCGACCCCTGATATTCCTTCGCGCGTCTCCACCCCTGGGAACTTTGTAACCACATCTTTGGCATCTGAACAACCCTCTGCGAGACCCGAATCTTCTATTGTATTCCAGTCTCTCCGACCAGCGATGTCGAAGAAGCGCTCGCAGCTTGTCCCTCTGGTATCCATGTCACCGTCCCAGAAACATTCTCCAACGTCGACCGCCGCTAGTAATGTATCAATGGAGAAGTCTTCGATCAAGTTCAGATCTATGACCAAGAAGAAGAGCATTGACCTACTTGCGGATAGTCAGAAAGAATTCCCGCTCAGCAAGACTTTCCGCAAGATGATGTCAACATTCTCTTTGAGTTCCAATAAGGAAGTCAAGTCGAGCCTTAGCCCCCGATCACGCTGGGGTGCCAATGACTAAGGAGGCTCGGGGAGCCCTTGGGCTGGCTGGTACACTCGGAGGTTCTATGAGCTCACGGAACACTAACCGGTCGATGGATCTCGATGACCCCAACTGTGACATCCCCAATGAGCTCCAAGTCATCCTCACCGGGGGAGTCACGCAGCATCTTGGCGACCCTGAAGACATGCTTACGTCCCTCCCTGCGTCCCTCACACGCCGACCTCCTTCACCGGGTCTTCCTCCAGAGTGTCCCTTACCAATACCAACAGTACCACAGACATCGGCTGTACATTCCGGTAGGTCTGTGCTCCCCGTGCCCTGGATGGGCGAGGCGCAACCAGAAGATCCAGACGAAAGCGACTCATCATCATTCGGGGAAAATGACACAAAGAGATCATTCGACTTCACCAGCGAGCTCAAGAGTTTAAGCGAGTCTGCTGGGACTCAGCGCCGTAGCTTTGTGGAACAGCTCGAGAATGCTTTCCGTACTCCCGCAAAGAACAGTCTGGATGGGCTTGGCCACTTTGAGCTGGAGGGGGATGCCCCTCCCATGCCATTCATTCCTCATCTTGCGTCCAGGCGCCGCCATTTGGATGAGTCCGATGGTCCCAACTCGATGACTTCCAGCCCGGTACCACCCCTTCTCCCCAGCCCGGAAATTGTTGTATCCAAGAAGCCGACAGGTACACCGTCTTCACGTGATTTGTCACAAAGTCGACTCCAGAAGTTATCTGCATCATCCAAACCTTCCCATGGTCAGCTGAATCTTAGTTTCAAGTTCGGTGGGTCTCCGCTGTCTGCAAAATCTGCGGAACGGTCACAGATGACCCTCTCCGACATCATCCCCTCTCCTGCCCATGCTCGCTCTCTTTCCATGGCCTCTATGCGAGAAGGTGCCTCCCCCCAGGAATCAAGTGTGCCTCATGTTAGGAGCGCCCCCCCTTCGTCATATTCATGCGCACGCCGTCGAGTCGATTCGGATTCGAGCTCGAAGCGCTCGATACATGGGGACTCACGAGGCGATGCCTGCAGCTCGCATTCTCGTGCATCGTCCCAAATCAGCTTTAAAGGTTTAGAGACTTTCGACGAAATACGGCGTGGATTTGAGTTTGTTGAAAATCGGCCAGCATTTTACCCTCCTCCATCATTCAACAATCAACACAATCAGCTTCCCCGAGATTCTATGATCAGCATCGCGTCGGTATCTTCCTATGGTGTTGTCATCAACCCTGGTGTCAAAGATCCATTTGATTATGGTTATCAAAGTCGTCCTGCTTCTGCTGATCTGTCGGCATTTGTAACAATGTCAACTTCAGTAGATGACACTTTCTCGTTCATCCGCCGCGGTCGCCGTCGTAAGCGCGTTGACAGTGACTCGTCCAGCTTCTACTTCGGGGCATCTGGTGCATCGCGTATTTCCCGACCGCTCAGAGGCCAATTCCGCCGTGATTCCGTCATTTCAACAACTTCTATAGCGCCCCCTGTCAGCATTTATAATCGTAGTTTCGGCGTGCATCGCAGGATCGACTCGTCTTCCAGTGTCGCTTCTGGCTCTCATGTTTACGCTGCATACAGACCTGCTGGTGCAAATCGCTCTTCTTGGGCTCCTAGTCATCGGCGAGACATGTCGGCTGATTCTGTGATGAGTGACACATCTGTCCGAATATCCCGCCCCACTCTCGGGGACAAGATGCTCGATTCCAGGCACGATTATTGCCTTCCGCTCACGTCCATCACGGCATCGCCGCCCGAGAGCTTACCCTCTGATTACTCGTACAGGCATGTCAGACGCCGGGGCTCCTTTGATTCTATCATGGACGATGAATACCACTCTTATTCAAGAGATTCAATCATGGGCCAGAGCAACCGCAGGTCTTCAAGCACCCCAGAGTCCGTGTTCGGTCAAGACGTGTCTCACCCAAATCGCTCTCCCCCGGACCATTTCCGCATCAACGACGGCCGGCCACATTCCCTCTTCAGCGTCGAAGGCGACTCCACTCACCATAAGCGTGATGACGACACTATGATTTCCGTGGGTGTATTTCCTCATAAGCTCGACTTTCACCATAATATATGAGACATAGATGATTGGGGGTGGCCGCGTCCGTCGATGCTCAGTGGGCTCTTTCGTGGAACGCTCACCAATTTTCATACGCGTTGGGAAGAGAAAGGCAGCTGTCGTGCCGGGTCAACAACGCAATGTGGCTCAGCAGCCTGAGGTGGTGGAGTCTCCCGTCGCGACCCAAAGGATCGAGAAATCACCATGTGGTCTAGGTGAAGAACGGATGGTGTTTGCACGAGAGGGTTTACTCTCCTCACGTGACAGTTTAGAAGAACATTGTCTCTCCGCTGATGGTGTCGAGACGTCTTGTGAGTGATTGGTGTTCAGGTCTCTGCGCAGCCTGCTTATCTACTTCTTAGTCATGGCAGAACCCGTTTTCTCTCGCCCGGTACCAGTATCGCGTTCAAGGTCGGGTACGCACTCCTCAACCAGTTCTGGGCTGGACACTCCTTCTCTATCATCGTCAGGCGAAACTTCCTCTGTCGCCAGTGACTCCATATCTAGTATAGATCTGTCGCGCGTCAACCTTTCCTTGACAAACATGTCCTACCCAATAATCATGCAGTCAAGATCCCGAATCCGCTCCAAGGGCCATGGTCATCGCCGACGCCTGTCTGGTATCCAAATCTCACGCACATCTGTTTATGAGACTATCGAAGAGGAAAACAACACGCCCGTCATTGATGGTTTCCCGGATTCGGTAAAGGCAGTATTGTCTCCCGTCATCAATGACAATGTCATTATTGTCGATCCTGATGACGCGTCCTCCGTCGAGTGGGATGAGCGCGGGGTTGTGGCATTACGAAAATACTATACACTTAAGGACGAGACCGATATCACGATCAAGGAGAGCAAACAGTTATGGCTAGATACACCGTTCTCTATCTATGCAATGCAGTGTACGTCTCGTATCTCATCTCTAGAACATTCCTCTAACATGCCTTGTAGCTTTCGAGCCACCTGCCCATCGTTCTGGCATGCGGGCCCTACTTGAGCATTCTCGGCAAACCTATGGTCCACTTTCTGCCGAACTTCGCCGAATCCGCTCACGAACCAACTCCAGACCATCACCCTACCCACCACCGCAGCGGGCTGTCAAAATCTCTCTGTCTCCCCCAGTTCCGAGCCCGAAGGTCCCTCCATTTGTGGCACCGAACCCGGTACCAAAGCCAGCACCAACGCCTTCGGCAATACCAGCACCAATATTGGCAACTCAGACGCTGCAGCAACGCACGGTCAACCGAAATACAGCAGCTGACGAGATATCCTCTCTGATGCCTGGGAAGGTTGCCAAGGGTAATTCTAGTTCTTTTCACCAGTCACGGCTTGGCCCCAATGCACGTCGAAGCGCGCCCGGCTGGGTTAAGCGCGGCATAGGTAAGGAAAACCAAGAAAGAGGTTTGTCCTCTGGTGCAATGACGGCGTGCGTGCCACAGTTACTGCAATTGCTCGCTACTAATTACGACGAACAGACCCAGTGAAAGTATGCGCCTGAATCGCCCTCGACCTCGCGGTCGCCCCACCCATACGCGTGCGATCGCCCCCATCAGGGCTTAATGCCAATCAAAATCCATCCCCATTTTCGATATGACCCTTCGAGTGCTGTTGGGTGCTGGGGCGCCGCTGACAGCTTCGCAATGGCCCTATGCTGAGGTTTTACTGATCTATGCTTCCGAAATCGGTTATCTATTCTGATCTCATACCAGGGATGCGAGGTGCTCTCTTCATCTTCCCTCTATCTGTTCTTGCTCACGATGTATTTTACGACTTGATATCGAACGCCGGTTACGCAATTTACTTACGACGCGATTTACGAGACAACTTCTGGCTTCACATCTTTGCAGTTCTTTGTCAATTTCCCCCAAACCTGTTGGGAATGAGGGATTCATTCAATTTCATCTGCATGGACCCGAAATCGCCCTTTACCGAGGGTTGTGCAGAGCCTGTTGTCATAGTTCTAGTATATGAGATTCTTAACGTTTCCCACGCAGTAAGAGTTGTTAATACAATGCTAGCTTGGGCGTGCGAACCCGGTTACAGGCGCACCAGTCGTGCGCTTCATCACCCCGAGATGCGCTAGAGGGCCAATGAATTCAGTTTAGTAACGGGGACTCACAGGACATATGGGACATACATGGGCGTCGCTCCCATCGAGCGGCAAGCGTCGATGTTTTCTTGCCATTCTCATTGAACCTTAGCGTATTCGCCAAGAATTTGTCGATACGTGCTGGTGGCAGGGCCGTTCCCAGGGACTGAAGATGCGAGCTTGCCGGAGATGATAACAGTGTGCGGACTGCATGTGTGCTGAGGAAGGGATTCAGATTCACGGAACAGAAGAAAGTGGCAGAGAATGCCGAAGCGAAGGGCGGGAGGGATTGATACGCACCCAACAACCACGTCTTTTGTGCGTGTCCGCACGGAATGCCGTTTTCCGGAGGATCGTGTTTTGGGCGTTGTTCGAGACGGTCGCAAAAGGTTTCCTAGTTTCGACTTCGAAAATGCAGCAATAAAAAGGTGATCCGGGAGGTATTTGCTCGGTGGGGACAGTGGCCGTAGTGTACTCGGGCCATCGTCGTCGTCGTCACCACCCACCTCAGACGAGTCGAGATTCCCGTTCCGAGTTTCTTCCTTCTTTTCTTCCTCCCCTTCGTCTGTTAGCATTCCCACAATCACGTCCGCTGAGACCTGGTAGTCCTCTTCATTTGCGGCTTTGATACCTCCCCACTCCTCCCCGCTCGTACTCCCGCTGTCTACTTCCTCCGTCTCTTCTTCGGCATCACCCATGGCACGTGTCATCCGCGAGTGCAGGCGTTGATGCGTGTCACTCCCACCATCAGGGTCATCCGCTCCCACCTCGTGATTCTCCACATAAAGCCTGCCCTTCCCTGTTGTAGCAGTAGCGTGCCGCCGCATATTTGCTTGTACCTTGAGACGTTCGTCGTGCCGTCTGTTCTTTTCTCTGATCTTCCGTTTCTCGGCGGCGTGGAAGTTTCTGAGAGCACGATCATGTCCTTTTGCGGCGGAAGCAGAGGTAGAGAGGGAGACGGTTTCTGGCAGACTAGACTCTGAATCTGTGTCGTCATGGGCCATAGCCAGACGGAGCCAGGCGTGCAGGAGCTAGGCGAGATTGCGAGAAGCAAAGTAAGTTCAATTAGAATGTTGCCACGTGCCGTTTAATATTTTGATAACGCGTGACCCTTTTTAGGGCGACCTCCACTGCGAAACAGAATCCCATCTTTCCCACCCATCCCATGTCCTCCAAGTCAGGCTGGCGTCGTTTCCTCCCGGGGAAGCGCAAAAACAGGAGAGAAGATCCCGTAATAAAGGCCATAGCTATCTCTGAGGGGGTTCCCGCCTTGCATGAGGATGAGGAGGAGTCGGACCTAGAGATGCCAGTATTATACCCAGGTCAAGAGCAGTGAGCAGCATTTTTCACTTTTCCTCTTCACCGATAACTCAGAGCTTGCTATAATTTACTTTGGTCTCAGCCAACCTCTAGGGTAAGCCTCCATATCCGGTCAAGGTCCTCTCTAGACGCCTGTCACAACAGGGAACCAAATCTGAACATTGACTATGGCCGCTTTCAAGAGGCAGTTTCTCAGTCAGCGTGAGCACGTCACCATGTGTCGCTGTACCGGTCATACCATTGACATGTAAATGGCCTCCAGAGGGTTTGGTGTCACACCATCCCAGGTCATGGCTGTGCCGGAATCACAGCCCTCGCAACATTATGGCGAGCGCGCGATTACTCAGGTCGATTATGACGGAACTCAAACTGTCCGAAGTGAGAATTTCATGCACCCGCAAAATCTTTCAGTCTCGCACTCGCGCTCTCGGCGTCGTCGTGATTCGCATCAAGGCAGCAAAGCTCCAGACATAACGGTACAACGTAGGTGGTGCAGTGGATATTTCCTTGTATTTTGCTTCCACTTCAATAGCGCCGTCAACCATACGATCCGGTTCACCCGACCCCCTTCCTGTCCCACCTCCTCATCGCAAGGATGGATATCGCGGCGATAGAACGCGCTACCCCGAACCGGAACGCCACCGGTCCCGCCGCCACGGCGACTATGACCGCAACCATGACCGTGCTCATGGTGGAGAGGTGAGAGTCGGGGTTCTGTATCTGAATTACCTACTGTGGTGTGGATTTCACTCATCTTCCGTGTGCTTTCCGTCGACAGCCTGTCGCGTCTCTTCCCGTTATGGGGAATATCCCGGATGAACGGATCTCGCGTTCTATCACTCGGCACATAGACTCCCTTGAGCATCCTGATTTCCAGTTCTCGAGGTGTACGGGGCGTAAAAAGGCCTTATGTGTGAGTCAACGTTTTTGGACAGTGCCCAATGTAGCTCTTTATAGCTAATAGTATCATCG
This sequence comes from Russula brevipes, assembly GCA_022496215.1. Taxonomy (NCBI): domain Eukaryota; kingdom Fungi; phylum Basidiomycota; class Agaricomycetes; order Russulales; family Russulaceae; genus Russula; species Russula brevipes. Next base: position 5,974 of record WTXF01000086.1, on the reverse strand, counting down.
TTAGATCGGAATCAACTATACCGGCCAAAACAGTCAATTAGACGGTTGCGTGAGCGATGCCAAAAATATGTACCGCTTCCTAATCGGTGAGCATCGATGTCAATTTTTTGCTAATGCCGTTGACGATCTCGTATCATCTCCGCAGATCGATTGGGGTTCAGCTCGCGTGACATCATCCGTCTGACAGACGAGGCCCACGATCCTCGTAATCTACCCACAAGGGCGAATATTCTCGGCGCAATGCGCTGGCTAGTACGGGGCGCGCGCAAACACGACTCTTTATTTTTTCACTGTACGTTTGTTCCCTCGGACTAACTCGAGTTTACTGATGCTCTCATAGATTCGGGTCACGGTTCTCAAGTACGGGACATGAATGGCGACGAGGTGGACGGATTTGATGAGGGTAATACAATCGAATCATTGGATCTACTCGACCTCATGAGATGCAGTAATCTTTCCATTAGACTACTCCCAGGCGGGGACAATCATCGATGATGTAGGGCTTATTTTCACGCCTGTCATTGTACCCAAACGCTAATATTCTCACTAAAAGGAGCTTCATAATAACTTGGTACCTCGAGTCTCTTGAGCCTTTTGTGTAGCTGCTAATGGCATTGTTCTGTAGGTTAAACCTCTACCGTCAGGGTGCCGCCTAACCGTACGCCACTTATCTTCTCACCTTCAATGTCTGTTGACTCTTTATTCGATGATAAGGCGGTTTTCGATGTACGTGGGGTCCTTCTTCGCGTAGATGGTTCATTCACCCGCGTAGTCATGCCATTCAGGATCTGTCCTCGGTAGGTGTGTCTGTCAACGGTAAATGTGTTGTTTACACCCCAGTTATGCGCCTTAGATATACCTTACGTCGTACGTGATGAGTCTCCTTCGCTTCTTGCGCACCGAATCTCACTTATGCACCTTAGTATCACTCAAACGGGCGCGTCAGGAGCAGCAGCGTGACAAAGGCATTTCTTAGAGAAATGTCCTCTCCAGCCGAAGTGATTTGCTGGAGTGGTTCGACGGATTCGGGTACTTCTGCGGATGTACAAGGGGGAGGTATTGCCGTGGGCGCAATGAGCTACGCATTCCTGAGTGCACTAAGTAAGTCCCTTATCGAAGAGTAAAATTGCGATGGCTGACATCACCAGGTGATAGATCACGGCTTACCTTTGGAGAGTTATTGCGGGACCTCCGGCGTGTGACTCGCAAGTACCATCAAAAGCCGCAGCTGTCGGCGTCGCATCAAATCGTAGGTGTCATAAAAAAAATAGGGCTAGAGCCGACGTCTGAATTTTCTTAGGACCTTGATCGACGATTTTTGATTTGACGTAGTGAGAGATGCATTGTGTCTGTACTTATGATGCTAAGGATCTATGAGGCGGCGAATAGGTAGTGACGTTTGTGTTAGACGACCTGAGAAATGAATTGCACCCGGGCCAGTCGGGCCGGGCCGTCTCTCTTCCTCTTCCTCATGTCGACCGACCGCGCCGCCGAGAGTGCTGCCACAGAAAAATCGCCATCGATATTGAAGGAGCGTCGATTCAAGCTGAGCAGGTGCTTCTTCTCGGGTTGCTAAGTAGATCGTTCTCACCTCATAATCCATAGAGCCTGTGATCGGTGTCGGTGAGTGTCCCCGTGTGATCCGTTCTCCCGTGATCCCGTTTATGCCTTTCTGCAGACGTAGAAGGATCAAGTGCGACGAAGGTCATCCGTGCCAAGCATGTCTGGGTGCCGATTCAGCCTGTACTTTCGAGGAGTCTGGAAAAAGAGGCTATCCTCACAGGCCCAAGTTGGTTCCGCACCGCTGTCAATGGACCCCTTCTCTAACTCTCGTTCGCATGCAGACGTACCGCCACCTTGGAGGATCGCATGCATCATCTTGAGAGTCTGATTCAGGCCATACCATCCGCTGTCTTCGCCGCGGGCGGCGCAGCTCTTTCTCCTTCATCCCCTCTCGATCACCACCCTTCAGTTTCGTTGCTCTCGGACCATACATATCCAGCCGCAATACCTCCGCCATCTCTCACCATGACCCCTCTGATGAACCCGTCAACTCATTTCACCCTTGCTGCTAATCGGTCTCGTCAGTCTAGTCCTCAAGCTCTCACCCTGCCATTTGCTCGCCGCGGGACAGCAAATGGTGATCTTTCAACCTCAGGTGGTCCCTTTGAAGAAACTGCGCGCATGTCACTTTCACCCTCGTACCTTTATGTTGATGACGAAGGGTTTACCCGATGGCAGGGAGAAACATCTGGTCTCCCCATATTGGATCTTCTCATAGAGCGCTATCACTTATCGCCCAAAAGGGAGCCAGAGTCAAGCCCACGGAGGGAGTTGTCGAATGGCAACTCATCTAGTTCAGATAATATTTGGTTTCCGGATAGAACTACTCCTCATCGGATCGACATGAATCCAGAGCGAATTTGGAAGCTTGTCACTTCTCTTATTGCACCAGACTTGATGGACAGGTATGCCTATTAAGTGAATTCTAGTCACCGAAACACCCACCTACTCATGAACAAGTCTCGTGCAGTGCTATCTATCAACATCTTATTACTTGATGCCCTTCCTCCATGTTCCGACGTTCCTCAATGTGCGTCCTTTGAGGCTAAGTATTTAGTATTCTTAACTTCTTGTAGGACTATGGGAATCCTCAAAAATGGGGAGAGCCGGGTTTTGTAGCATTTGTAGTTGCGATCTGCTGCCTTGCTTCGCGCCACATCGACGACCCACGAGTTCGTGCAAACCCGAACGATAGAGCATCATCTGGAACCATGTGGTTCGACCTTTTCAGTCGCTTGCGCACACTTCCAGGAGCGGATCGTCCTACCTTATACACCATTCAGGCTACGCTTGTTGCTGGTGTCTACGCGATCGGGTGGGGGAAGCTATCGAGAGCATTTGCTCTTATCTCAGAGTCCGTCACACTCTCGCTCGATGCTGGCCTACACAGATCCGCGGACGCGTATGACATTTTCTATGCAGTTGAGGAGGAGGTGCGTAAGCGCACATTCTGGTGCGTTTACATGTGGGACAAGCAGGCGAGCGCCCACTTTGGCAGACCGCCGCTTGTGCGGCTACGTGACTGCGACGTTTCTGAACCAGCAGCCGTTGATGACGAGTTCATCACCCGCGACTCAATTGGACCACAGCCCACAGAAGCTCCAAGCAGGATGGGAGCATTTACATGTTTACTTCGGTTGCTCGTGGTTCTCGAATCGGTGCTGGATGCACCTCCTCCCAAAGACTTCGGCGATACGTCTCCGTTCCTGAGGCGTGCGACGTCTACTCTTGCAGGCTTCCGACGCCACAAAGGTCTACGTGAGGAGGAGACGTTGCTCAACGAGGTCTGCTCTGCACTGCCTGCGTACTGGCAACACTCACCCGAAACACTTGCAAGTGAGGATGTCATCCGCGTCACACATGCTGAACGCGTTCACTGCCTTTCTCTCTTCATACGGATGCTCATCATGCGTCACCGGTTCTCCGACCTTGTTGCTGAGCGTGTAGCAAATGGTGAGCAAGAGCAGAGCGATCGCGAGCGGGATGCTATGACTGTGGCGCACTCTGCTGCGCTGCGGCTCATCTCTACTCACCTACAAGTTGCTCAAAAGGGTCTTATGACATATTGTAAGCCAACCATCTATTTTCAGTGACATGTCTGACAGGTGCTCTGCCAGATGGTGTACACGTCATTCACCAGCTCACCCAGGCTGGCCGTACTCTTGTCGGTTTCTTGTTGAACTGCCAGTCTGACACGTTGCGCCCTCTGATTGCACTTGCACTCGATAGCTTACGATCTTGCGTGGGTCTTCTCCGACGGTTCAGTAGTCGTTATGTATGCGGGCAGCGCTCATGCGATATGTTGGAAGAGTTTTGCAGGCGTATGTTCACATATGGATACGGATATACCAAACCTAATTGCGCTTGCAGTCACGCAGATTCCACTTGACAACCTCACTATCTCTTCCGAAATTATGGGAAGTTCTGAGCGTCCACCGTGGATCCGACCTGCTCGCAAGAAGAATGCGTCCACGCATCGTTCCACGGGAGCTGTAGGGTCACCACCACACAATACACCGGAATCCACCGGCAACCTCTCTTGCGCGCCAGCATGTACGCCACTCGACCTCGTCACCGACTCTGCGCCTGTCGCGCCGTCCCAGTGTCAGCAGGAATTTTCAGTGGGTACAGCCTCGCCGTCTGAACAGTTCCCCGATCCCGCGGGTGGCTTAGAATTGCCCATGCCATCGGCCGAGCTGATGGCCTTCCTAGGGGACGGATGTGTTGACGTTTTCGGCCTGTTTCTCCAGTCTGCGTTGCCCGAATTTGCCACGGACTGCCTCAGCCGCGCGCCACATGGAGATGTTCTACCACGATACGGTAGCCAAGAAGCAGACAAGTTAGCGGGGCTGGTGGAGTAACCCATAGTCAACAGCACATACGAACTCACTGGGAATGGGAAGCTAACCTGGCTATCTTTGTAACGTTATACCTTCTGCCCCTTACACACACACTTCACTGTGCGTGCTCTTATGCTGTCTCCATATTGTATTGCAATTTGTATTATGTATGGGCACATGCAGCCCAGCCCGACCAGCTACTATTAAACATGTCCGAGAGAATTCGTGCGGCTGGCGGGCGTGTTCTCAAATTTGGAGGTGGTATTGCTCTCTACACCGTAAGGAATAACAGGATAGAAATGCAAGGAGGTATTGTACATGTGTAGACCAATCATTTTCATCACAACGCAAAAAGGTGCGCACGTTCGTCTCTGACAGCAAAAAGTATAACAAAGTGATGGCCCTCCGCTTGCCGACGGGAGATGGCTTCGCGTATTTGTGGAGCGTACCCGGTACTCGAGAGAGGAAATGAGGATACCACTGATTTCCAAGTCTCATCGTCTGTGACCCAACTAGAAGACTTACACAAGGTATCAAAGATGTTAGCTGGAGTGTCGATAGCAATTACTGGGATTCCAGATTGAACGGCAGAGGAGACCCGTAAACCCATTTCGAACGCTGTGGCAGTGCAGAAGGTGAGTGTGAGACGAGCAATCCCCAATCTACAAGCTATCTCACCCTTCTCGAGAAATATCTGCTTTGTTTGTTTCCGCTGTTTTCGGGCGTCCCCTGGCAGCACCAGCTGGACATCTGGTATGGGACCCGACGATTTAGATCTGGCCAGTCCATGCGAATGCTCGGGTAGAGCTGTCGTGCCAGATGTTCCCGCGTCAATCCGCTTCTGTTCTACAATTTGTTCCTGGAGCCACGGTACGAGCTCTGGCCTCGAAACTAATAGGGTCAATAGGGACACAAGCCCTGTGATGTGACAGGCCTGATGATATTGCGGAAGTTACCCACCGTCATATTCCGAACCCTTAAGGATGCTTTTGATTCTGAATGCGGGCTGATCGCGTCGCGCAGAACGCGGGCGTGGACATACAGAGAATCTACGAACGTCAAGAATATGTGTTGGAAGGAAGCGAACAGATACGCACAGTATACCCTCTCGGTGACACAACTCCAGATGGTTCTCATGTTCGCCGTCAGGAAGACTGGACTCGTACATAACGTCCGCACTGATGTTGTGTCTCCACAGAAGTGCGGCGACTTCGAGTCTCTCACTGAGATACCCAGGCTGGTACGACACGATATATACATCGCACCGCCTGGGGCTCCAAAAACCAAAAGACCGTTGCTCCTTGAGAAGGTTCTTCACAGAAATCGCCTGGTACGCCGCCAAGGTAATGAGGATCTTCTCTAGAGAAATCTGCAGCCCAACGGCACAGACGTTGCTTCCGCCAGTTTTCGGAAGAGAAAATTGGGATATGAGGTCATCATACCTTGAGGTGCGACGTCAGTCATTCGATGCGATCTACTGTTAAGTTCGCTGACCTGCCCCCGGCTGCCAAGATATCACCCCGCTTGCTTCGTCTGACAACCTCAAAACATACACCGTCTTTGAAGTCAGT